>PVJX010003214.1:0-112404 GCA_004027295.1 Dolichotis patagonum | reverse complement strand
TTTCAACATGCAGAAACTCTTTAATAAGATATGGTCCCAGTTATTGATTCTGGGAAGTATTTCCCATGCAGTTTGATTCTTGTTCATGAATTCTCTACCTACCCCTATATCTTCGAGGTTTTTACCTACTTTGTCTTCCAACAGATTTAGTGTTTCTGTTTTAATATTTAGATCTTTGATCCATTTAGATTTTAGTTTAATACATGGTGATAGGCATGGATTTAGTTTTAGTCTTCTGCATAGGGATAGCCAATTTTTCCAGCACCATTTGTTGAGGAGACTGTCATTCTTCCAGCAAACATGTTTGGCCCCTTTATCAAAGATAAGGTGGTTGAGTGAGTTTGTTGTTGTCGTTGTATCTTCCAATCTATTCCACTGATCCTCCAGTCTGTTTTTATTCCAGTACCATGTTGATTTTATTACTGTAGCTTTGTAGTATAATTTCAAAGCAGGGATTGTGATGCCTCCTGCCTTGCCTTTGTTGCTTAGAATTGCCTTTGCTATTCTAGGTCTCTTCTGGTTCCAGATGAATTTTAGGAGTGATTTCTCTAGATCTATGAGGTATGTTAGTGGTATTTTGATTGGGATTGCATTGAATCTGTATAGAAATTTTGGGACAATGTCCATTTTTACAATGTTTGTTCTTCCTATCCATGAACAGGGGATGTCTTTCCATTTTCTGAGTTCTTCTTCGATTTCCTTTTTCAGGGTATTATAATTTTCCTTGTATAGCTCTTTTACTACTTTCGTGAGATTAATTCCTCAGTATTTCATTCTTTTGGATGCTAGTGTGAAGAGTGTGGCTTCTCTTACCGCTCTTTCAGTATTTTTGTTATTAGTGTATAGGAATGCTATTGATTTTTGAGTATTGACTTTGTACCCAGCTACATTCCTGAATTTATTTATTATATCTAGGAGTTTTTCAATGGAGTTTTGGGGGTCTTCTATGTAAAGTATCATGTCATCTGCAAATAATGATAATTTAACTTCCTCTTTTCCTATCTTTACTGCTTTTATATCTCTCTCTTGTCTAATTGCTCTGGCTAGTATTTCCAGTACTATGTTGAATAGGAGCAGTGACAAGGGACATCCTTGTCTTGTACCTCATTTTAAGGTAAAGGCTTTCAGTTTTTGACCATTCAATATGATGCTGGCTGTTGGTTTGTCATAGATGGCCTTTATCATATTGAGATAAAGACCATCTATTCCAATTCTCTGTAAGGTTCTTATCATGAATGAGTGTTGGATCTTATCAAAAGCTTTTTCTGCATCTATAGAGATGATCATGTGGTTCTTGCTTTTGGCTCTATTGATATGGTGGATTACATTTATTGTTTTCCATATGCTGAACCATCCCTGCATTCCTGGGATGAATCCCACTTGTTCAGGGTGAATAATCTTATTGATGATTTGCTGCATCCTGTTTGCCAATATTCTATTGAGAACTTTTGCATCTATGTTCATTAGGGAGATTGGCCTATAGTTCTCTTTTTTAGTTGAATCTTTCTCAGGTTTTGGTACTAGAGTAATATTTGCTTCAGGGAATCACTTAGGAAGAATTGCTTCCCTTTCAGTTTCATTGAGGAATTTGAGGAGTGTCGGCATTAACTCTTCTTTGTATTTCTTGTAGAATTCTGCAGTGAATCCATATGGGCCTCGGCTCTTCTTTGTTGGCAGGGTCTTAATTACATTTTCAATTTCATTAATAGAAATTGGGTTATTCAGCAGTTTTACATCTTCCTGATCCAGCTTTGGTAGTTCATATGTATCTAGCAAACTGTCTATTTCTTCAGTGTTATCGAACCTATGAGAGTAGAGGTTTTCGAAATAGGTGTTGATGATCTTCTGTATTTCCACAGAGTCTGTGGTAATTTCACCTTTTTCATACCTTATTGCATGAATTTGAGTTTTTTCTTTCCTTTTTTAAATAAGGTTCGCCAGGGGCTTATCAGTTTTATTTATTCTTTCAAAGAACCAACTCTTTGATTCATTGATCCTTTGTTCTGTTTTCTTAGTCTCTATTGCATTACTTTCTGCTCTAATTCTTATAATTTCCTCCCTTCTTTTGGCTTTTGGCTTGGCTTGCTCTTCTTTTTCTAGATGTTTGAGTTGTAGCATCAGGTTGTTTATTTGTGTTCTTTCTGTCTTCCTGATGTGGGAACTCAGTGCAATACATTTTCCTCTGAGGACTGCTTTCATTGCATCCCACAAAATCCGGCAAGTTGTGTTTGTATTTTCATTTGCTTGTAGATATTGTTTGTTTAATTTCTTCTTTAATTTCCTCTGTGACCCACTGATTGCTCAAGAGTGTATTACTCTGTTTCCATGTGTTTGTGAGGTTTTTGCAGTTGCTTTTATCGTTAATTTCTAATTTCATGGCACTATGATCTGATAGCATGCATGGGACAATTTCAGTTCTTTTGCATTTACTTAAATATGTTCTGTGGGCTAGTATATGGTCTATTTTAGAGAATGTCCCATGTACTGCTGAGAAGAATGTATATTCTGATGTTGTTGGACAGAAAACTCTGTATACATCTATCAAGTCCATTGTTCACAGGTATGATTCAGTTCTGTCTTTGCTGATTTTCTGTTTAGTTGATCTGTCCCTCTGTGTCAATGATGTGTTAAAATCTCCTGTTATAATTGTGTTATTGCTTATTTGACTTTTCATTTCTGTTAATATTTGCTTTGTATAGCTGGGTGCTCTGGAATTTGGTGCATATATATTTAAGATTGTTATCTCTTCCTCTTGAAGTTTTCCTTTAACTAGTATGTAGTGACTTTCTTTATCTCTTTGAATCATTCTTGGTTTGAAGTTCACGTTGTCTGCAAACAGGATTGCTACTCCTGCTTTTTTTTGGTTTCCTGTTGCATGAAGTACTGTTTTCCATCCTTTGACTTTCAGTCTATGGGTTTCCTTTTGGGTAAGATGGGGTTCTTGTAGACAGCATATGGTTAGATGTTGTTTCGGATCCATTCTGCCAGTCTGTTTCTTTTGATTGTTCAGTTGAGGCCATTTACATGAATGGTTACAACTGTTATATATTGGTTTATTGTTGACATAGTCTCCTTTGCTGCTGTATCTTTACCTTTCCTTGCTGTTTAATTGTATGCCTTGCTTGGTGGTTTTTTCCTATATGTATCTAAAATGTCTTTCAGTATTCTTTGTAGGGTTGGTTTGGTGATCATGAAGTTCTTCAGCTATTCTTTGTCATGGAAGTGTCTTATTTCTCTATCCATTTTGAAGGACAATTTTGCAGGGTACATCAGTCTGGGTTGGAAGTTGTTTTCCTTTAGGATCTAAAATACTTCACTCCATGATCTTCTTGATTTCATTGTTTGTGTTGAGAAGTCTGCTGTGATTCTGATAGGTGTTCCTTTATAGGTGATCTGTCTTTTCTCTCTAACAGCTTTTAGTATTTTGTTTTTATGGTGGGTTTCTGGGATGGTGATTATTATGTGTCTGGGTGTAGTTTTACTTTGGTTATGGCTATTTGGAGTTCTATATGCTTCACTAATCCAAATGTCAGTTTCCATTCTCATGTTTGGGAAGTTTTCAGCTATTACTTCTGTAAATACCCTCTTGATATCATTTTGGCTATCCCTTCTTTTTCATTTATCCCTATTAATCTTATGTTGTTTTTCTTTGCATCATCTTGCAGGTGTTGAATTGTTATTTCCTGATTCTTTGTTATTTTGAAAAGATCTTTCCTTTCCTGTTCACTAGCTGCGATCTTATCTTCGAGGTCTGAAATTCTATCTTCAGTTTCATTGAGGTGGTTTTTACAGCTTTCAATAGAATTTTTGATTTCCTGTATATCTCTTTGAATCTGCTTTATGCATTCTGTTTTTTTCTTATAGTGTTCATTCAGGCATTCTATCTGTTTGCTTTGTTCCTCTAATTTTTTAGCGGTGTCTTCACTAGATGTGTTCACTATTTCTTTCACTACTTTTATCATTTATTCTTATACCTGGCCAATTATTTCTAATTTGAATTTCTCCATAGTTTCCCCTAGTTACTTCTTTATTTCAGTTGATATCATCTCAGTCCTTTCAGGTGTATGGCTTCTATTTTCTTCTATGTACATGGCTCCCAGGCTTTCTTGGGATGGGCTGGTGATTTGAGCCTACCTTTTGGTCTTTCCTTTTGACATTTTTCTTTATTTCCTTGGTTTGAGTGGTGTTCCAAAGCTTCCTCTGGGTGTGTTGCAAATCTCCTGCACCCTCAGCTACTGGAGCAGTCTCAGCTCCTCTGCAGGTACTTGGCCCCCTATATTTAGAGCCTGAAGCAGGGTGTGGAGAACTGGGGCCAGACAAACCCCCAGGGAACAATCCTCTATCCTAGGGGTGCAGATATGAAGTCAGCAGCTGGCATTGCTGGTCGTAAGCTGTCTCCAGGCCAGCCCAATTGAGCCCAGAGTCCTCAAACAAGGTTCCTGCCTCCTGGACTGAAACAAGGCCACTGAACGTGGTTGACAGAGGCCCTGCAATCTGCTGGACCCAGTCCAGTATCCCGGTAGCTCCCCAGGAACTCAAAAGCCGGAATGTAGGTCTCCAACTTTCCCCAGGTCACCAGAACTCACCTCAGGCAATCTCCACCTCTCTGCAGATTCTTGGCTTTCTTAATTGAGATGCAGAAGCTGGGCGTGGAGAACTGGGGTCAGCAGAGACCCCGGGGTACAATCCCCTGTCCTAGGGGTGTGGATATGAACTCTTCGGCCAGCAGTGTTGGTCGCAAGCTGTCCCCAGGCCAGCCCAATTCCTTGCTATTTTATTTTATTTTAGTTATTTTTCTCTTTTTTGGCTATGTTTTGAGACAATCTTGCTGTGTCATCCAGGCTGGTGTTGAATTTGCCATTCTCATGCCTTTAAGGTGCTGGGATTATAGCATGTGCCATTGTGCCCATCTTCATTTGTTTGATTTTAAATTGATGAAAATTCCCTATTTTTAGCAGTTATAAAATGTTGTTTTCAAATATGTATACCTTATGAAAAGGCTAAATCAAGCTAATAAAGATAGGTGTTTGCATACTTCATATGCACACACACGTGTGTGGTAAGAGCACTCACTTAAAGTCTTCTCTCTTAGAAATCATGTCATATAATATGTCATCATTAATTGTAGTCACCATATTGTAAGATGTTCTCTTGGCCTTACACTAACTGAACTTTTATATTCTCCGTCCAGTAACTCTCAGCACTCAGAAGCCCCGGTGACCATACTTCTACTGTCTTCTTTTAGTTTCCACATGTGAGTGAGAGCATGAAGTCTTTATCTTTCTGTCCCTCACTTATTTAACATGTTCTCCTTCAAGTTTATCTATATTGCAGATAACAAGATGTCCTTTTTTAAGACTGGTTATATAAGTTTTATATATATATATATATATATATATACACATATACATATATATATGTGTATATATATAATGATTTTCTTTATTCATCCATTGTTGAATACTTAGATGAATTCTGTATCTTAGCTGTCATGAATAGTGCCACAATCAATGGGGTTATAGATATATTTTCAACATACAATTTAATTTTCTTTGACTTTATATTCAGTAGCAGAATTACGTGATCATAGTGGGAGTCCTACTTTTAATTGTTGGAGAATCTTCTATAAAGTGTTTCTTAATGACTGTATCCTGTTCATTTTTAATACCCAGTTTTTATGTTTATTCATTAGTTGGTCTTTCCTCTTATTCCATGATACTTTGTATACTGCCCACCCACCCAGGACTTCCACACTGGGCTACATATCAACTCTAATTACTTTTTGAGGCAGTGTCCTGAATAGTAGTCCATGCTGGTCTACTCCTGCCTCAACCTTCAGAGTAGCTGGTTTACATTCATATGCCCATAAGCCCAGCTGGCACTTTGTACATTTTATACTATGAATTTATCATATTGAATTATTGCTACTTATTTCATAATTTTGCCTTCCTTTAGTCACCTGGAAGGTGTTTCTTTGTTATTTAGCAGTGTTCAAAATAATAATCCATAGTTGGGCTGATGGTTGGCTACAGAAGTGGCAGTGTCAGGCCCAGGATTCAACACTAAATTCTTTTCATTTTGTGGTTCTGGGGATCAAACTCCAGGCCCCATGCATGGTAGGTAAGGACACTCACACCTGACATATATTCCCAGCTCCCCAAAACTCAATTCATTGTTGAATCCCCATTATAATAGTAAAGAAAATAAGCTATTTTATTCTGTTCTGTATTGTTTCTCTTTTTTTGCCTTTACTAAGTTATACATGTACATATTAAAGGATAGGAAAAACAGATGACCAAAAAAAAAGTCAACTAGTATTTCTTGCCCATTGAACTGTTTTTACCTGCGTTATTTATGTTATAGAGTTTCTCTATAACATGAGGAATGTCCTTATAAAACATTGTTGCCTTTCTTTTTGTACTTAGAAATATACTACAGGTTTAGAAGGGGAACAGAAGGGGAAGTAAAAAGAATTAAGTTGTGTTATGTACTGTACTGACTACCCATGGTGAATGTACTTACTATGTACTAAGATTTTTTAAAAAATTTATAAGAAATGTGTTACAGGTTGAGCATCCCTAGTCTGACAATCTGAAATTCAAACTAATCCTAATTTTTTTGGTAGGGGGAGAGTTCTTGGATTTTCACATTGGCAATGCTCAAACAGCATAATCCATGCAAAAATTCTAAAATTTTAAAAAAAAACCCTTGAAATCTGAAATACTTCTGGTGTTAAGGATTTCATATAAGATCTACTCATTCTCTGAGCATTGTGTCTCTGAGATGTTTAAACAGCTTCCTAGATACACTATAATTTGTGACCAACTATTTTTGCTTGTTTTTTGGATCTTAGCATTTTTCATTTCTTTTAATGACACTGTGGTGACATTTTTGTAACTATTTTTCTGCCTACTCATAGTTTTTTATATAAATTCTTACAAGTAAAATTAATGGGCCAATATGATGATGTGTAAATTTTGAATTTTCTACTCTATACCACACTGCTTTGAGCATGGCAGTTAGACCACCCTTGTGTCAAATCACTTTGCAGTATTTATAGGTAGCCAGAACATTTTGCATTAAACTACTTTCTTCTTGTGCTGGGGATTTAACTCAGTGGCATAAGCACCTGCGTGGCAAGTGTGAGGTCGTGAGTTCCATCCCCAGTACCGCAAAAAAAAAAAACCCAAAAAACCAACAAAAAAAATTACTTTCTTCTTTACTGCTCTGACATCTCTTAGTCAGGGAAGCAAGGACTCAGCTTGAACTATAGTGTTCCTCTGGCTTCTATTACTGAGTGATCTTGGAGACTGAAATTGGTTGGTAAACCTCTACTAATGGAAAAGGAGTACAATTAGGATACATTTGTAATAATTGATGGGATACAGCTAAGTGAAAGCCGCCTACAGGATTGCATGTGGGAATGTAAAAACAAAGGTGCTTACTGATAACTGCTTCATTTGTGTGTATAGTCTTTCAAGCCACTGTGCTTCTCGGATAGCACAGAAAAGGAAGGTATTTGAGGAGCATATTAGAGTTAAGTAGAACAGTTTTGCAGGTGAGAATGCTTTGAAAAATATGTAATTTACTTCCAGTGTGCTGTTTAGTCCTCCATTTTTTTAGAAGCATTGATTTTTACCTGAAGTTCAAATAAGTAATATATGTGTGTGTGTATACACATGTATATATATATGTATATATATGTATATATGTAGTACTGTTGCATTTGTTTTGAGCATATTTGATTTATAGATGACTACATAGAAGTGAATTCTGTTTTTCACTGTTCTCTGGATAAAAAAGAATTGTTTTTCATTGCTATTTTAAACAAATATGATTTATTTTAAAACAGGAGTTCTAATTCATGTATCATATCATTCACTTATGTAAAGTTACAGTTGTGTGGATTTTAGTTTGTTCACAGAGTAGACAGTCATCAGCAATAATGTCAATTTTATAACATTTTCACACACCCCAAAACAAACCCCACACGAGTTAGCAACACTCTTCCCCGAGGCCTCAGTTTACTTATTATAGATAGTTCTTATCTACATGTACCATGTGTTCCTTTGTGACTAGCTTCTGTTGTAGCATATATTGGTGGTACTTCATGCCTTTTAATGGCCAAATATTCCACTGTATGAATGTAGTATATTTTGTTTATCATTCATCAGTTGATGTACTTTTGGAGTTCTGGCTGCAAGGCACAGGCTTTTGTGTGGATGCATATTCATTTTATACTTTTTTTGTTTTTTTAGTGCCTTTCTCGAGAAGCAGGTGGAAATATGTCTATTCAGTTTCTTGGTACAGTGGTGAGTATGAAAGAATGATTACTTTGTACATCCTCTTAATTGGCAGAGAAAAGAAATGTTCAACTAGTAAAAAGCTATGTGTTCCGTATTGCATTTGAAAACAATGAGCTTAATTTTTTTGTATTTTCTTTCTAGCTTTCTGTATTAGGTCTAATGAAATTGAATCATCATCTTATATCTTAAACTTTTTTTCCTATACCCTATTATTTTATATATTGCTATAAAATATAAATAAATAAAATATAAATAAATATAAATGATATTAATGGAATTATAGTTAAATTCTAATAAGTAGCTATGACATTTATTCTTGTCTCCTGTTAGGTATTGAAGTTACTTCTACTTTTTGCAATTACTAGTGATATTCCAGTGAACAATTTCATGTGTTTTACTTTTTTGATGTTTTGAGTTATTTTCAAATACGTATAAAATTTTTAAAATATATTTCCTCCTAAGTAGACTCAAAGTATGAATAATTTTATGGCTATTATCCATGTCACCAGTTGTTTCATATCTATTTAGAACACTGCACGTCGTATATTAGGATTGTTTATATTCTCACTAGTATTAGTTATAATTTTCTATCTAACTAGCTTTGTCTACTGAAAAGAGGTTTACATGATGTTGTTATATTAAGTTAGTTTTCAAAATAATTTATGTAAAAGACACATTATAGTTTTAAATTTTGTCTATTGCTATCTATTGCTTTGAGTATTTCTCCATGTATTCATTCATTAAGGATTATTTATAATATGTGAAAGGTCTCTTCAAACTGTATTCATTTTGAGTATTTCTGATAGTTTATTGAGACTAACCGAGATATCTGTGGCTTAAACAAAAATATTTAACAGTTTTGTAGCCATTGAGGTAAGAAGGATATTAATGATGCTCAACTATAGCAGAGAAAGAAATATTGTGATAGCTATTGTTAATGTCCAGTTGTCTTAATGTTAAGTATTGTGTTGTGGGCTGGGATTTAGCTCAGTGGCTTAAGCGCCTGCCTGGCAAGCGTGAGGTTGTGAGTTCGATCCCCAGTACAAAAAAAAAAAAAAATTATTGTGTTGTCTATGTTGTCCGGTTCCGATCTGCTCTGTACTGACCTCTTTTGTCTTATTCTCTTTAAAATAAAATGGAAGAAGGATATTAATGCAATACGTTTACTTAGTGTTTTATCATTTATATATAGAGAGAGACAGTTTATAAGGTATCTATGTAGTTGTGTATGTTATAGGCAGGCCCTTGACCATTGTAATCTAAACTTCAGGTATTGAATTTATGGCTTATGGTTATTCTTATTTTTCTGATTAATAAAGTAATACATGCTCATTGTAAACAAAAGTTCCGAGGCAGTTTTCTGGCTCGGTTCCTCCTTGTTCTCTTCATCGGTCAGTTTTTGTTTGTTTTTTTCCATTAAGATCTTCAGCTGGTTGGATAATGCCCGCCCACATTGTGGAGTATGAGCTGCCTCACTCACAGTCCACTTGTTTAAATATTAACCTTTTCTTTATAGCACCTTCACAGGAACTTCTAAAATAATGTTTGACCAAATATCTGGATTTTGTGGCTTCTCAAAGTTGACATATAAAATTAACTGTCACCACAGTACATATCCTGTCCTCTAGAAATACTTGAGTCTTCAACAATGCCTATATCCTTCCAGACATAAAACTACACATAGAACTTAAACATCTTTTGTATCAGCACATGAAAATGTCTTTTTTTTTTTTTAAAAAAATGGCTATTCAGAATTTCATGAAGTAGGTGGATAGAAGTGTTTTTTACTGTCAGGCTCATGCTAGGGAGGACACTTTTGTTGTCTGTGTTGTTGGATACTTGCCTACGATTCTAATAGATTTCCTGAATTTCCTTATTGAAAACTGACTTTGGTATCTACCATAAACAAAATGTTTCTCCTACAGTTCTTCCTAACTCTGTAAGTGACAACTTAAGCTAAAACTTTCACATTATCCTTGATTTTTTAAAAATTATAATGTATCTTTTGGCAGTGCTAGGGATCAAACCCAGGGCCGTATTGCTAAGCAAGTGCTGTACCACTGAGCTACTCCCTCTTATTCCTTTCTACTTTGTCTGTTCCCACTGCCCAACTCCCAGCTGAGACCTTCTCTCTCTTGTGTGAATCCTCCAGGAGCTAAAGCCTTTCACTGGCACCTCTGCTCCCTAGTCCATTGTTAAAGTGGCAGTGAGAAAGGTCCTTATCAGTGTTAGTAGCACTTGCCTCAGGGCCTCTGTGCTTCCTTTCTTCTGTGGGGAACATCTGCCCAGATGTCTGTGCTGGGAGGTCTCCACTGTCTTCAAGCCCTTACTGACCACCTCGCTCTTGGGGCTGCTGCTCAACTCACCAGTGACGAGCTAGATCACCCTTGCCAACACGTTGTTCATTTCCTTCCCTATTTTTTCTTTAGCAATTACCACTACTTGACATATTATGCATTTTACTTTTGATGTATTTATCATCTCTCTTCCTCACTCGGATTCAATAAGCTCTGTGAACCAAGGCTTTTTGTCCTTGTTGTACAGTGCTCTGAACAGGGCCTAGTACATAGGAAATATTGATTGAATATGTCTAGACCGAGGGGCTTGCTGTATTAGCTTGGGACAAGGAATTAGCCTTGAGAAAGAAAAGTGAAGAAACAAATATAGAAACAAGTGGATTAAAAGTAAATGTAGGTTGATGGTACATTAGAAGTATACTGACATAAGTAATTCTAG
The DNA here is from genome assembly GCA_004027295.1 of Dolichotis patagonum. Classification (NCBI taxonomy): domain Eukaryota; kingdom Metazoa; phylum Chordata; class Mammalia; order Rodentia; family Caviidae; genus Dolichotis; species Dolichotis patagonum. The sequence continues at coordinate 101,362 of PVJX010003214.1, read as the reverse complement.
GTTTCACATCCCTTGGGTGGATAGAGTAAAGAAGGGTACGTATTTTTCTGTGCTTAGTCTGATGCTTAATACCCCTTAATTTTATTCCCTTCTGTTGACCTCAGGCACCCAAACATACTGGTAAAAATACACACACACACACACACACACACACACACACACACACCCTCTGCTCAACTGAACAGTTATGTGAAGCCAGGCCTGATGTGATATGCTTGTAACCCAGCACTAGGAACCTGAGGCAGGAGGCTCCTGAGTTCAAGGAAAGCCTGAACTACACAGTGAGATCCTATCTCAAACAAAAAGTCACCAGAAAAAAATGGAAGCAAATTCCATGCATCTGCCATTATCTGCTGATCCTGCTAAATGAGAGATTGCTTGCTCATGATTCCTGAAGACAGAATGACCAATTTCTAACACAACTTCCAGATTAATGTCTCATTACTGTGAAATTCTACAATACAGGGCTTTGGATGGCCAATTTATTTGTTATATTTGATTTTTCTGTATTATCAGCAATAATGGATTATTGCAGAAGAGGGGAAGTGGTTGGAAGATAGTTGGACTGTTACAGTGAGTACAGATTCATTCTAGCTTGTCTTGGCCCTGAAGCAAGGCCAGCAGATCGCTGTAGCTGCTGGTTTCAAACAGGAGCCTAAAGAGAATTCTTTCTGTGGTCTGTTGGCCATTTCAGAACTTTGGAAATGGAATGGTCAATTCATCATTCTAGCTTGTCTGTGCCACTTCATTGGAAGAGTCTAAAGCCAGATAGACTTTCCAGGACACAAGCCAGGGCCGACAGCAGCGTGTCACATGGAAAAGTGATGCCTATCAACTATGCATTTGTCTTCATGAGAATTCTTACAGAATTATCTCATCAAGATGGTGTTCTTTTGAATGTTGATAAACTTAACCTTTAATGTTCAAAGAAGAGTTTAATTTTAGACTAAGAGAAATACTTCTTTTTCATTATCAAAGTTCAAAAATAATGTTTGTGTTTCAACTTAGAAAAGGTACAGATTTAAAAATAATTTATTTCCCTGGGCATAGTGTTGTACAACTGTGATCTCAGCTATGTAGGAGGCTGAGTCAGAAAGACCTCAGTTTTCAGCTCAGCTTCATGAGACCATGTCTCAAAGTAAAATATGAAAAGGTCTGGACTAGGGATGTACTGTGATGCTCCCTGGCACACACACATATCCAGATACACACACATACACACCACTTTGTTTATTCACTCTGAACTTTAAAAATGTCAGTTTGGATTTTTTTTAGTGGTTTTTATTTTCAAAATTTGTTTAAGTACATGTTTGCAGTATATAGTGATTATAATTATCATGGGTGCTGACGCCTGTACATAACATATCTTAACTCTTATTTTGCTTTTCATCCCCTTTCTTTGCCTTCCCTCCCCACTTCATCCATTTGAAAAAGATCCTATTTCCTCTTTATCTTCTGTTTTCTCTTTATTTCCAGTAAATGTTATTGCTTTTTGGAAACTACTTTGTATTAGGTATTATGCAAGTGTCACACCAAATATTATAAATATTCCTTACATAATTGTACAGGTACATTTAGAAGATCATTTATACAATACTTGTAAGTTTTAAAGAGTAATAATAAATACTTGTATATTTACAGTTCAGTTTTGCTGTGTGCTTCTTCCTAATCCTGTCGCCCTTTCTCCTCCCCACCTCCCATTGAAAATTTCTTCCTAGTTTTATTTTTTGTTGGGGGGAGCATTGAGGCAAGGTCCCACTATGTGGTGCAGGCTGGCCTTGAACTTGCTTATGTAGCCCAGGGCCTCCAGGTGATCCTACTGCCTCAGCCTCCTAAGTGCTCTGTTCCTGCTTTTAAATTTATCACTTCTTCCATTTTCTTTATAATTTTTCCACATACTTGCATCCATGAATAATACACAATTTAGTTTTGCTTACTTTTAAACTCAGTATACATAGAGTTATGTTCTATGATCATCTTTGACTTAGTTATTTTGCCCTGCATTGTTTGTAAGACTCCCTGGACTGCATGAAGCTATAATTCATTTATGCTTATAGCTACATAGAATGTTGTTGTGTTGATAAACTGGGGTTTGCTATTGCTGAGCAATTGGGCAGTTTCAGGGTTTTATGTGGTGGTTTTGTTTTAACTTACAGTGTTACTGTGTTCTGTATATGTGGCCCAATGGCACCCGTGGGTTAAGACTGCATACCTATATGAATTTAGTCCATTTATATGGCACTTAGATTTTTGCTATTAAGGCAGGAAGAGTTAAGGTGGAACTGAATGATTAGTTCTGACTCTGAGCTCCATATTAAAGTGATTTTCAAGAACTATATAATGTCCGAGACTTACTCACCTTGCAAGATGACAAATCAGCCTGCTACAGTTTCATGGCTCAGGAAGACGTGAGACTCCAAGGTCAGAGGCAGCAGACAGTTGATGAGAATAGAGCATCACTGCTGTTGCACATTTCCATGTGGTTTTCTCCAAAGTGCTTCAGAGAGAGGTTTCCGCCATGGCCATAGCTGAGCAGCTCTGATCATAGGGACCTGGAATCTTTATCACAAGCAGTCATTATGGCTGCCTTGTGTTCCAGTGTGCAGGTGCCCTCCAGAGGGAAGGATCCTCAGTGTCTTCCTCAGAAGTGTGAGAGGGAAGAGCCAGAGGTCTCTCTAGCCCCAGCTCTTAGGAGCTGAACATAACAAGATGGACCTCTGTTGTCCCTTGTCCCTGGGTAAAGAGTGGTACTAAGCACTGCCCACCTGAATCTCTAGTGGATGGAGTTGCTGAGATTACCTAGATATACAGCCTGGGAACATAAAAACCATCATCTATTCTTTGAGCCTTATACCCATTAAATACACTTCTGATTCATATAAAAGGTGTAGATTTGAGATTCAGTAGATGTAGTCTGAACTGTAAAGCCTTTGGCTCAGGACTTTCAGTACACACACAAGGTCTTTCTGTTACACTGTATGAATATACTTAAAAATTGTTAGGTTGTGTTTTTGTATAATGAAGGCAGAGTCTCCTAAATTAATGGGATACGGTATTTAGCTATGAAATGTGCCTCTATGACCCAAAGTGGAATATATTTAAGGTGTGTGTGTGTGTGTGTGTGTGTGTGTTGAGCATCTACACACACATTTTACCTGTTAGTGTCCATTGATTTATTTACTCTCCCACTCCTAAAATGTAGATTATGGAACTCTCTAGTAGTTTCCTGGGGTTGTTGCATCAAATTATCACACACTAGGTAACTTAGAACAGCAGAAATTTATTCTCTCATGGTTCTGGTGGCCAGAAGTCTGAAGTCAAAGTGTGGGTGGGCTGGGATCTGACTGTGCCTGTCTCTAGTTTCTCTGGTAATTCCTGGTGTTTCCTGGCCTGTAGCCATGTCATTCCAATTTCCTTTTCTCTGATCACATGGCCTTCTCTGTGTCTGCATTCATTCATGTGAATTCAAAGACATCAGTTATCAGATAAAAGTTCATCCTACTTGTAGCTGCAAAGTCCCTATTTCCAAATAAGATCACATATACTAAGTTCTGGTGGACAGAATTTCTTAGATGACTTTTCTGCCAAGTGCACACTTTATATAGACAGGAAAGCATGTTCAGTATACATGAAAAGTTAAGAAATGACTCAGGCAATCTACCTAAAAACATATTTAGCAATAGACTGTTATCTCTTAGGTCTGCTTTGTTGATACCTTATTTGAGCACTAACCTTTATTCTCAAAAGTATTTTCATGCCTGTTAACATCACCAGGATAACTGGAGTTGCCTTCTCATACTCAGACGAGCGGAAGCACTAGTGATGGGTGTGCCTGATTTCCAGAGAGCATGATCTGCAGCACTGTGTGCAAAGAGAACCACTCAAGGGACCGAGGATAGAGCTCAGTGGCACAGCACCTGCCTGGCAAGCTTGAGGGCCTGAGTTTGATACCTGCTACCTACTAAAAAAAAAAAAAGAACAACAACAAGTTGGTGCTAGTAACTATTAGAACCTTGGGTGTTTTAAGTTAAACTGTAATCATCAAGTTGCCTTAAAAATAAATTGCTTGACTATATAATTCCCAGAGCCATTTGTAGTAACTGCTAAGTACACCTGTGTAAGTCAGTTTGGGCTGCCATGATCAAGTATCATGGACTAGGAGGCTTAACCAACATGGTTGCAGAAGCTGGAAGTCCCAAGAACAGAAGCCAACAGGTTCATTTCCTGGTGACGACCCCCCTCCTGGCTTGCAGGTAGCCACCTTCTTGCTATGTCGTCACTTGGGGTGGAGACAGGACACTTACTCTGGTCTGTGTTCCTTTTCCTTTTCCTTCTACTGTGTGTGTATGTGTAGCTGGTGGTGGTACTGGAGATTGAACCCAGGGCTTTTGTACTGAGTTGTAACCTCAGACCTGTTTATATTTTATTTTGAGATAGGATCTTTCTAAGTCACTATGTTACCTAGGCTGGCCGTGAGTTTGACATATGCCTACTTCAGTCTTTCAGAATGCTGGGATTACAGGTGTGACGCATCCTGCTTTTCTTTCTCTTTGGATGAAGGCAGTAATCCTGCATGGGGGCATCACCTTTGTGACCTTATTGAAGCCTATCACTCCCAAAGGCCCCACCTCCAAATACTGTCATTTTGGGAGTCAGAGTTGGAATTTAGAAAGCAGGCATCCACATACATTCAGTCTGTAACATACACTTCATTGCTAAGCTATGTGTTCCAATATTTTAGGATATTTGTGTCTATTCAAATACTAAATTGAGGGTTTTTTTTTTTTTTTTTTTTGCGGTACTGGGGATCAAACTCAAGACCTTGCGCTTGCCAGGCAGGCGCTTATACCGCTGAGCTAAATTCCCAGCCCACGAGGGCTTTTTTTTTGTTTGTGTGTTTCTTGTTAACTGAGAAAATGTACATCAGATAGCTATAAGCTCACAAAGAAATGGAAGAAATAGTGTTTTACTGAACCGCACTTCCTTCTTGAACTATACTAAACATTAAGGATGAATATTTTTATTACCTTAAGAATGGAGAACTTGGCTGGAGATATAGCTCAGTGACACAAGCACCTGCCTGGCAACTACAAGGTTGTGAGTTCAATCATCCTCCCAAAACAAAAGAATGGAGAAGTTCCTGCAATCCCAGCACTTGGGAGGCTGAGGCAGGAGGATTGTTGCAAATTCAAGACCAACCTGAGCTACAAAGTGAGCTCAAGGCCAACCTGAACTGCATAGTGAGATCTCGTCTCAAAAAGGGAGGGGGGAGAGCGAGAATTAATCATTTTTTTCAAAACTTTTAAATCATGTATAATTTTTAAAGCACAGTAAACATATCTCAGTGAGACTGGATTCCCCTCTCCCTTTGAAAAACAGTTCCAATTGTCTGAAAGGGAAGAGATGCTTAGATTCCATTGAATGGTCTCACTGTGGTTCTAACTTTGGCATTCACCCAAAGACTCTTGAGTAACATCAAATTGTATGTCTTTGAAGCTTAGCCAGAAATCCTAATGAAACCAAATGATGCTAAAGTTCTTAAAGCTAATTTAAATCTCAGATTGTACATTTTAAATTAAGTTTTTATTGATAGTAAATATACTTTATTGCTTATTAGCCTTGAAAGCCTAAATGATAATATCAGTAGAATAAACATGTTTTACAAAGATTTACCATTAAGAATGCTATTAATATGACCCTTGATACACCAGTACAATTAGATTTCAAAGTAAGCATTTATGAAGTAACAGCGATTAATGATAACCATCGAAAACAATTTTGAACTCCATCAGTTTAACTCAGGAGGATAAACTTAATATGATAATTCATCTCGCTGAATTGTATCATCTTAGCAGGAAAGTATGTAAATATGCGACCCTTACCTTGCTTCTGAATGGGCGCTGTGCTGATAGATTTATCAGTTCCATTAAAGAACTTTGGGGAACTTTGGAATTTCAGCAGTTGTTCCCTTGGAGGCTGAAAACCCAACCTGATCTCATACTGGGACCATTCTGGTCTGCATATTTCCATAATTTGCCTTTGCAACTAATATGACAGCAAGACACAAATAACTGTTTCTAATAATATCAGATGGAGTTGTGGAGGACAGCATTTTAATGTAGTGAAAGACCTCCCCGTGGGGTTGTTATTGCTACCATAGAACAGCAGCTACACAGTTGCAACTGCAGTCTCTTAATTGATTCGTTTAATTAGCAAGAGCTGAAGCTTGGGCTGTGTCTTGTCATCTGATATTTCAGGGCCTAAAATTTGCATCATTCATGTTTATCGATATATAAACATCATCAGAAAGTTCTGGTTCTTCTGAAAATTCACTTGTGGACATTAAATTTTAGTAGAGCAAACTCCCATTTGTTTGAAATCCATATAATTGGAAAATGAAAAGAACTACCTTTGTTACCATCCTTTATCTTTATATTGACTTTTTAGAGTAGTGATGATGTCTTGCACTTTCAGTTATGTATTATCTTCCAAAAATAAGCTTCAAGAGTTGGGTATGATGGTGCACACCTGTAATCCCAGCACTTAGGAAGCTGAGGCAGGAGGATTGCTGAAAGTTCAAGGCTAGCCTGAGCCACATTGCAAGACCTATCTCAAAAAATAAAACAAAAAAACTTCAAGAAAATGTTGTCACTCTTTTATGCCTTATAAATGATACTCTGTCTCTCAACATTTAAGTTGGTCTCTCACTGTCCCTCTCTATCAGTGGCATTTCTGGAGTGACGTATTTGGATTTATTATTGGATTTCCTGAACACTAGTCTCTTGACTGTCCAGCTGTCCCCACCTGCCTTCTTCACAGCCTCCATGAGACCTGAGAGCTCTCTCCTCCTGCTCTCTTTGTAAACTGTCTGACTGGCTTACCCCATAGCACTCACTCATCTCTCCCAGGTTGTCCTTGACCCCATTTTCCTTGGATGGGAAAAGAGGGGACTGGGAAACATGTGCTACAGAAATCAGGGCCTTCTTCAGACTTGAAACCATACCCAGAGGCTTCTGTCCACACTGGGCCCAGCTTTCCCTTACTGACCTGCACCTACCCAGTGGCAGAAAGTAGGCAGTGGCCACAGAATTGGCATATTTTTTGAAGATTGCCATTTTCAGATATTTAGATGCATTTTATAATGCTCAGAAAAGGGTAAATCCATAGGATGTTCTACTGCATTTTTCCTTATATCTGGAAAATTTCAGTCAAAATATGGATAGAGTAAGATTTTATAAAATGGGCTATAAATACACTCTTACTCTTGAACATTGTTTCTGTGGAAGTGTACACTCCAGTCTCACCGTGACCTCAGTGCTGAGGTGGGTTGTGTGTACAGTGACATGGCAGCAGACAGAATTGTCATCTAGTTGACTTAAAAAAAAAGTTGATGCAATCCCTAATACAAAATACCAGACTATTGAGCGGAGCTCCCTGATTAAGAAGCTACATTTCAGTTGTCAGCAATACCTCAATAAACCTGGTGGGAGAGGGCTGGGGACTTAGCTCAGCAGTGTAAGTGCCTGCCTGGCAAGTGCAAGGTTGTGAGTTTGATCCCTAGTACCAAAAAACCCCCAAAACAAACAAACCTGGTGGGAGGGGTCTACATTTCATACCTTACTAAGACATATTTTGATCTAAGCCTAAAACCCAGCATTTAATGCTATAATGACTGATCAGTTATGTGATAGACCTTGAGTTTTGGCAAATCAAAAGTAAAAGCTATACCTGCCATGAGTGAGCCCACAGTGCCCTAAGGGTTCAGAAGTGGAAGCAGTTGGTTACAATCTGGTATGTTAGGAATGGTGTAGAGGTATGTGTGAAGTAGAGGTGCCTTCCTGAGAACTTGGATAAAGGAAAAGGAAGAACCATGGCCAGCTCCCCCAGTAGACATCGCTAGCTCAGGCTGCAACTTTAAGATGAATCAAATTTTGGAATCAGCACTGGGTATTGTAGTGTCTCTTCTTCTTCAAAGTAGTTGTTCATTTCAACATGTGATATATAGTTGGTTCTTGTAAACTGTTTATAAGCTCTATGTGAAATCCAGCAAAACTATCACTTCTTGTTCAAAGTGATTTTAGTTGACTTTGTCTTGTTTAAGTTCAACACATATGAAGGTATGGACAGCTGTTTTTTGGAGAATGAGAGATACTATGACAACCATTCTTGGCTTCCCTAATGTCTGGTCTTGAAGACCTGAAATGCCCTCCTCGTCCTGCTCAGATCAATTCCATACTAGGTTGTTTCATGTGAATTCCCTGTATGTAACAATATGGACAACTATTTGGAAGAAAACAAGAGTCAATACGATAGAGAGTAAATATCTCCAATTGTCTAGTTTTGAAATTTATGTCTCTTACATTGCTTTCTTGTGACCCGCCTTGTTCTGTTTTGTTGTGTTTAATTTTACCCTTTTGATATAATTGCATGTATATTTGAGTGGGTAAGATGGATGACCATATTGCTGTTTTTGTCAGATCGTGGAGCAGAACTGTTAACAGTCTCACTGTTTGAATGTCTACTTTACATGTTTTAACTTTGTAATTTTAACAGCTAGTTTCAAGAAGTCAGTATGTAATTTGTCAAGTAATAATTTCTTAGGTCTTTTTATTGTTGTTCTTTTCTTTTTTTCCTTGGAATTCTGTATTGTTGCTACCCTTTATTCTGTTTTGTTTTGTTTTTTCTCTTTAAATAAAATTTTAAAAAAAAGATGAATCAAATTTGAAGAGGGGAAAACATTTCAGAGGGAAGGAATCAGCTCCTGCTTTCTCTACTAGAGTCACTCACAATGATATGGCAGTTAGCTGTTGTCTGAATCATTTACATTACATATGGGTATTCATGGTCTCATGGTGTATCAATCCTAAGGTGTCACGATTTTAGCGTATCTCAGTATCCTGCTGACATCTGCCAGAGTCTCAACATTAATTTTGGTAAATAATGCCTTACATTTGTATGATGCTTTAGAATTTTAAAATATTCCCATATGTATCTGCTCACTTAGTTCCATTCTATTTCTTTGATCAGTAAGCCATAGAGAACCTGAGAGTTAATTGTAAATATCAGGCATGTAGTACTCTTTAGAATGTTTTCAACTTGAAATATGTGGGATTACTGAGTTACATGTTCCCAGGAAATTCCCATGAACCACTACCAGGGTATTAGTGAGCTTCGAGGCTGTCAAGAGTTGGGGGGAAGGGTAATAAATGGAACTTGACTTCCTGTATTTGGATCTAAGATCTCTATATAATATAGCTCTGTGAGCTTGAACAAGTTATTTAACCTCTCTGGTCCTCAGTTTTCTCATCAGCAAGATAGACATTATGTACTTTAATGGAAGGGGCAAACATTGAACAAGAAAAAAAATTTTTTTTAACAAATGTAAAGTACATGGCTGCATGTTGTATTGTATTCCCAGCACTCTGGGAAGCTGAAGCAGGAAGTCTATAAGTCTGAGCCCAGCCTGGAAAACTTAGTGACTTAGCAAGACCCTTTTTCAGAATTTAAAAAAAAAAAAAAGAGCTGGGATGTAGGTGAGTGCAAAAGCCCTGGATTCAATCCCAGGATGGGGGCAGGGGCGGTGTGGGGCAGACACAGAAAATTAAAACAACATGAGTAATGCACAGGGAACCCAGAAGAAATCAGATCTAAGAAAATGATCTATGATAACGAAACTCACAGAGACAAATGCCTAAATCAGAATGTGCAATTACTAATTTGTGACCAAATCTTTAAGTCTGCTCACCAGAATAATGGGGAAGCTTATTAGCAGAATTTCAGAACTGGTCTGCTTCATGTGGTACTTGGGACAAAGGTGGATATAGTGCACCTATGCCATGCAGGAAAGTGACAAATCCGTTCTAACCCTCAGTAACTACTCTGCCTTTGCATTGCTTTCATCATCATCTCACAAAGGTCTCAAAGGCAGTTGATGAGACTTCAGCCACCTAATCCCAAGCTGTAGACCTAAACCGTACACAGCTTTCGTTCTGCCCTCCCTAGGCTGATGCTGAAGTCCCTGCGACTGGGAATTCTGAATGTGCCCCAGCCCCATGGCCTGGCTCCTTCACTCATGACTTCTGCAGCTCATGCATGTGGAGTGTTGCCAGCATAGCTTGTGTCATTTCCAGGTAGACCCTCACAGAGTGTGCACTTGGAACGAAGAAAATCTCATGAAGAGTCCTGAAGAGCTATTTCCAGTCCTATACTGCTTTAAACTGGTTGTGTGACCTTCCTGAACCTCAGTGTTCTTTGTTGTAAAATGAAAGGTTAGGGTCAGTGACCTCTGAAGTCCCCCCAGCACCTCCTGCCCAAAAGTGACTGCATTCCACAAAACTTGCAGCTTGCTAGTGGTAATAGCGAACACCACACGTGCAATTTATTATCATCTTCCTCTCTTTTGATATCTCAAACTTTTCAGTCTCATTAGGGAAGACATCATGGACTTATTGCATACTAACATCATTCCTGTAACTTAATTTCTGGGACAACACATTGTGCTGCTGTGGGATCAGTGCTAATAATCAGGATTGTATGTTCTGCTTACTATGACTTTTTTGTGGTTTCAGGGGGGGAAATGCAGATGCTTTTCAATTATTCTAAGGGAATTTTGATTAACCCCCTGGGTAGCATTCTCTGTACCACCTGCCAGGGAGATGCTAGCTTTGTTGAACAGAAGGTATAGAATTGAATTGCTCTTATTTGTTTTCTCTCTAGTGCCTATAGTATTATCTCAAGTGTAAGCATTTTAATAAATATTTAATAAATATTTGTCAAAGACAGGTTAAAACCATTATAAATTAAGCCTCTGTCCTTCATTTTCAAATGCAGATAAATTAATTTGATTTTTAAGTGAAATTTGCAAGTTAAAGACTCATGTTTTCCCTTTGTATATGTAAAAAGTAATGGGTTTCTTGTTTATTGTTCTGGGGATGGAAGCCAGGGCCCTGCATATGCTAAGCATATTCTTTGCCTCTGAGCTGCATCTCCAACCCCAGTGGTTTCTTCTACCTTGGTGAAGCCAGCATCCTCCTTTAGCATATGTTCTAAGTATTAGCCCTTGGAAGCAATTTTCTTAAATTTATTGTAGCACTGTTTTGTTTTGTTTTTTTTAATTTTTGCAGGTATTCTGCATGTTTGCTATTTTTTCTCGTGTGTGTCCACTTTTACCTTTTGCGTCTGTCTGTAATACTTACGTGCTTGATCTGTAGAGAGGTTTCAAGTAGTTGCTTCAAAGGACTTTTAAAATTTTTTTGTTGTTGTTGAGAAGCATACAAATCAGTAGTTTTTAGTCTGTTCCCAGAGCTGTGCAGCAATCACTGTAATCGGTTTTAGAACATTTTCATCACCCCAAGAAGAAGCCCCATACCCAATACCAGTCACACCCAGTGTCCTGTGTCTGGAAGCTACTATTTCTGTTTGTATATCTGCTCATTCTGTACATTTCATAGAACTGGAATCCTACAATATCAATTTAGTGATTGTCACTTAGAATACCATTTTTGAAGATTTGTCTGTGTTGTAACATGCATCAGCCTTTCATTCCCTTTTCTAGGTGAATGCTGTGACAACATGACTGTGGATGTTATCATTGTATGATGTACCACATTTTGTTTATTCTTAAGTTGATGAGCATTTGGTTATTTCTATCGTTTTTTTGGCTGGTTTGAATAATACTGCTGTGAATCTATACAATTTTTTTTGTGGACATGTGTTTTCATTCTGCTTGGGTGATATCTGGGAGTGGGATTCTGGGGTCATAGGTGTCCCTATGCTTAACGTTTTAAGGAACTGCCAGGCTGTTTTCCAATGCAGCTGCACCATTTTCTATCCTCACAATATATGAGTGACTCAGTTCCTCTACATCCTCACTAGCACTTGTGATTGTCTCTTTTATTTTAACATCTTGGTGGGTATGAAGACAGAACTTGCTTTTAAATATTCTCTGTGGAGCCTTCCTCCTTGTCCCTCAGAAGTCATCATTAATACAAAAGTAGCCCCAATTGTATACTAATTATTTTGTTTTTAAACCAAACCTAATTTTCACAAAACAACAAAAGCATTCATTTTTGATTAATATGTGTTTCTAATATATTGTTTCTCTTCATTTCTCAAAATGTTTTTAATATTAACTGATTTGTTTCATTTTCATAGGCTCTTTTTTTCTTAATAGTACCACATACTGTGTAGGAAGGTCATTATAGAAAGAGAGGGAAAAGAACCACATAGTATAAAAGAGAATGTTTATGCTGTTCATATATTTTTTTAAATGGGAATCTTACAACATTTTGAGATTTAAACCAGCAATAATGTGTTTTTGCTCGTTAGTAGGCAGTTTCTTGTTGCCTGTGAGCTGGTGTTTTGCCTTGAAAAGTCAAATAGTGAAAGCACTTGTCAGTGCTTGAAATCCCAGGGCTTTAATTCCTTACTCTTTTAAGTTTTAATCCTGTTTGGCAGACCACCTTACATACAGTTGTAATCATCTAACAACTGATACTAATTAATAAACACTAATATTGTGAAAAAGGAAAACCAGAACATCTTTTAAAGTCACTAGTTCAAAATTAGCAGAAGTAGGGAAGAAAAGGCTTGTCTTCCCACCTCTGTTTTGTTTTGTATAGCCATGACATTTGAGATCATTAGGCATTCAAAGAAGTTTTTGGGTACCTGTTATATGCTAAACAGTTTTGTAGGTAATGGGAAAATGGATCAATTTCAATAGGTCAAAAATCTGAATCATGAGTAACTATCCAGGAACAACCATCTGGTGTATACCATGCAGCTAACCACACATTCATATGTACATGAAATAATCTTTCTTTGTTCTTTGCAAAATTGAAGGAGTCAGAGGTCAATCCTTGGGGTACTAGTTGAGAGTTGTGGCAAGGAAGTTGAAAACTGAAGACTTTGGATTCTGAAGTTTGTCACTTTTATTCTGCTATTTTGTAGTTTTAAGCTCTTCATGTGATTGTAAATATTTTGCCCCCTTTCTTTAATTCTGTTTGGAATTTTCTAGTTATTGCTAGAAATATATCCCATAATATAGTCCATCTGTTTGTATATAAAGGGCAATTTACAGGGTAATGATGGAAGGCACCTGCCTTAGAGTGAGACAGATACTGATTTATTGACTGTTTGATTTAGCCTCATTTACTCTTTGTCAGCACTGCTTCCTGGTCTGTAAAATACCCTCTACCTTGTTGGCTAGGGTGAGAATTAAATGGGGTAATGCAGGCGTAACACCTAAGTATAATTCTTGGCACCACGTAATCACTCAGTAGCTCTAACTAGCATTGTGGAAATATATTTCACACCCAAGAGTAAAGTCATTTCCCTTTTTGAGACAGAATCCTAGGAACATTGTACTTCCATAACTGTTTCCTGAGGGTAACTAATTTAGATCTAGAGTATCTCTAGTTCCTGTATGAAATTCAATAAGCTAGAAAATACCACAAAAACTTATTCCATTTTTTGCATGCTTGTGATTTGATGTGCATTATACAACTTCGGTTCTCACTGGTAAGTATAATTCCTGGAAACTGAATGTTAAAAATCCACAGCCTGGCCTGGAAGTAAAGCTCTGTGGTAGAGCCCTTGTCTAACTTGTGTAAGGCCCTGAGTTGGATCTCCAGCACCACCTTCTTAAAAATACTGGGCATTGATTGTACTCAGGACCTTCACACAGAGTTAAATCTCTAGCCCACTTTTCAAGACAGGTTTTCCACAAGTTGCTAAATAGCCCAGGCTGGGCTCAAACTTGTGATCCTCTTACTATAGCCTCTGAGTGCTAAGATTAAAAGGAACCTAGAAAATGGCTAAGAGGCCAGTCTATTAGTGCAGGGAAGAGAAGGCTGGGTTTTAGTGTAAGGTGGTGATCATGCAAATGAAGAGAAGGGAGCTGTTGAGCTAATGATTTTTTAAGCATCCAGAGAGTATGATAGCAAAGATGACTTCTGACAGAACTGTGGCACTCCTTGCTGAGTGACAGCTTTAGACTTGGGGAAATCTCATGAGTATAAAAACAAAGGCAGAGTGATTGGGAGTGCTGTAGACAGCATATATTCCTTTGGGAGCTTCCTTCAGCTGTGTGGTCCTTTAGCCCTTAATTCTGGTGAGTCCTCATCCAATAGGTTGTACTCCTTTACTCTTGGTGCATTGGAAGGACAGGTAGTTTCTCTCCTTCCTCCACTGCTGTGGGCCATCGCGTCAGCCATGAAGAGCACTGCTGCACAGTAGCCACTCTCACATGCAGCAAACTCGGTGGGCTGAAGCCCCTGAGGTTGTTAGCAGCTGGAAGTGGCAGGGAGAGGTTGTCAGCGCATTAAGGCCTTGCCTCTGAGCAAATTATTAAGTGTGACCCAGCCTTTGTCTAACATACCCTTATTAGCTCTAAAGCCTGCAGTTCATTGCTCTTTACCCTGAAGAAGGCGAGCTTGACGGGTTCATATTTATCTCCCTAGGGATTTTTTTCTTTGGCCCAGGAAATTGTTCGTCTCTCTTTTTTTTTTTTTTTTTTTTGAAATTGCTCATCTTTAGCAACCTAGTTTTGTCTTGTTCTCTGGAGAACAGTTTCAAGTTGCTCCACAAAGCAGTCTGTCACAGTAGTAGTGCAGGCTACCAGGGATGGGTACAGACAACTGACTGTCTTCCCAGGCTGAAATTGGAAAGAGTTTGGGGGTTTAGGCTCAATGTGCTCTAGTTAGGAGTGCCGTTCCCCAACTGTGGCTTCTCAGTTGGCTGCTGGGTGGTGTCTGAGAGGGCTAGACCTGATCCCCTCCTGGTTCGCACACACAGACCTAGAAGGTCCCTGCCTACGATGGCAAGACCCATTCCCCTCCCCCAGCACAGTTGTGTGGCTGATCTAGTTTTCATTAGACACCGGAACAGCTCTTTGAGCCACGTTTATTATAAGGAGTAAATCGCCTGAATTAAGAGGACTCAAGTGGCAGCCCCCTGAGTGAAGGCATTTCAGGTATGTCCCCTTACTTTCTTAGCCTTTGGGCAGCTAATTTCCACTTTGGAGATTCTCCTAGGTAGGCTTTAGATGATTTCTTGCAACTCCTACAGGGCCTTCTTTGAGCAAGCCAAGTTTATTTTCCTGCTATGAAAAGGGAGGGACAAGACCCTTTATATTCTAGTAGCAGCGTTTAGGGTGAAAGTGCAGGCAAATCCTGTCTATAAATTATTACAGTGTACGATCAATTTTATAGTAGGCAGGACTTGAACTTATGGCCCTCCTTCCTCCGCCTACCACAGTGCTGGCATGACAGGTACATGCCACCATACCTGGCTCAAAGGCTTGAAAGTACTTTTGTTTTGGCAGCTTGAGCCAAGGGCCTTTACACTAGGCTACATCTCTAGCCCTTTTAATTTTTTTTTTTTAGAATTTTAAGACAGGATTTGCATTAGTTGCTCAGGCTAGGCTTGAATTGATGAGTCTCCTGTCTCAGCCTCCCAGAAAGCGGGACTTATAAGAATGGGCCATCACATCTGTGAGCTTTGAAAGTAACTTTTTAATAAATACTGTATGTTTTATTTCGTTTTTTTATTCTAGTACAAACGTTTCTGTATAGTCTTTTTCCTGAACTGTGCAACCTGTGGATGCCTCCGGTCAGCTGGGGAGAACAGGTGGCAGCCACTTAGGGGTGGTCTGATGGAAGGGGGATGTGGTGTACTGCTGAACAGAGGACTCTGGGAAGAGGTAGCAAGCAGGCTGCAGGGGACTTGGAGAACTAGGGTAGTAGAACGACTCAAGCTTGGGGTTAGGCTGAAGAGAAGGAACTCTAGAAATAATATAGGGGAGTCGATGTAGTTGAATCTCCATGGAAGACAAGAACCCAGGGACAGTCAAGGGCTCAAGGGGAATGCCCAAGGGTGAGCCTGAACTAAGGAGTGCTGCAAACCCAGGAGTCTAGGAAAGTACTGTAGGCTGTTTAGGGAGCTGTGTGTATGGTTAGTTTTATTTAAGTGGTGATCCACATAACAATAGTTAATCTAAGCCAAGGATTTAGCTCTGCGGTGTAAGGGCCTACCTGGCAAGCACAAAGTCATGAGTTCAATCCTAGGTACAAAAAAAAAAACAAAACCCAGAAAAATAGTTATGATATAACAAGCTACTACACTTCAGAAGTCTGGTTGTAAGCACGAGTTTGTCTTACCTTACGCTATTTATAGGGAGGGTGCATACAGTAGTGTCTCCTTTTCCAAAATTTTAGTTACCTGTGGCCAACCTTGGTCTGAAAATGGAAAATAGAAAACTCAAGAAGTGACTCCTGTCTTGTTCCAGCGTATCCACGTGAAATACAACATCTCTGGGTTGCTCTCTGGGTTATCACGCTGACAGTTCTTCTGTTATAGTGTTTGAGTTCGAGTAACTTTTTTTTACTTGCTCTGAAGAACAAATAGTGATGCTAGCAATTCAGATATGCCAAAGAGAAGTATTAAAGTGCCTCCTTTTAGTGAAGAAATGAATGTTCTTAATAAAGAAGAAAAAAGTCATGTGCTGAGGTTGTTAAGCTCTGTGGTAAAGGGCAGGCGATATAGCTCAGTGGCACGGCACCTGCCTGGCAGGTTCGATCCCTGGTACCAAAAAGAAAAAAAAATGACTCTACGGTAACAAGGAATCTTCTATCAGTGAAGCTGTGAGAAAGGAAAAAAATCTGTGCTAGTTTTGCTGTCAAAAAAATTTGTTCCTTAAATTTATCATAGGTGTAAATGTATAGGAAAAACAGTATATACAAGTTTTGATACTATCCATGGTTTCAGATACCTGCTGGAGGTCTTGGAATGTATTTCTCGTGGATGTGGGGGGAATACTATACTATTTGGAAAACTATATATCTTAGATATTATATATTATACTGTTTTTAATAATGGGACTAAAAATAACCAAATCATTCAAATTTTACTTTGTGCTAACATCACACTTGATATACTCTACAATTTAAAGAGATAAATTTGGCCTAGACTAGCCTTTTCCTGAATTCATCACTTAAAGAAAAAAAAATGTGGGAAGCCATCTCTTACTTTTGTAATTTTTAATTCATCATTAAAAGTACAACTTGTTTTATGATCTGAAGAAATGCCATCTAAGGGGCCTTCAATCTGCATTAAGCCTTTGATGTATTTCTAAGTTGTAAAGAGCTTCCTGCCGCTTCAGCCATAGTGAAGCAGCCCCAGAAATGTGTCCGCACAACGCTGTCTCCCCCTCGGCACATGCCTGGCTGGAGACCCCGGTCAGCGTGGGTAGTGTTCCGCCATGGCACTAGTCACGTTACCCATGTGCTGGCTCCTTGGGAGCTTGCTTCTCATTGCCCCCTCTCCAGGCAGAGACTCTGAAGTTGACCATTGGTTTGGGGGAGTAAACTGTGTTGTCTTTTTGGTCTCTTTTTGAAGCAGTCTTCAGATTGGACTTCTTGGTCTGTCTAGGATACTTCATTAATGAAGAAGTATGAAAGTGCTAACTGAAACAGGTATTTTAGCCTAGTATTATGAAGTAGGAAATACATGAATTTTGCTTTTAAATTAAGAAATGAAATCTTATTGTTTAAATTCTTAGCATTTTGTTTCAGTTTTGTTGTTGTTGTTTGTTTTTGTTTTTCAGTTTTGGAGAAGCTACCAAAGTGTAACTAGCAGCCTCTGACACACGCGGGTTCTCGCAGTGTGGTGTTGAGGAACTGATGGGGTAGTGTAGGGTCCTAACGCTCCTTCCATGGATGGGCACTATTACCAGAATTAGCTTTTGTGCCAGCTAGCTTCACTGATGGAAGTAAACAGTCTGGGTTTCAGTTTCACAAATGGAAAAACAAAACCTAAGAGGAAAAGGAAGTAATTCATTAGAGTGGCCTGTGTGCGAGTAGGATAACCTCCCTTCAAAGATTTTGTTTTGGGTACCCTGTAATATGATGTTTAATAAATAGTTTACTTCAAAGGACCTCCGTCCAAGAAAATGGGCTGCTTTCCTGCTATTCTTATTCAGTACTTCAGTACTACTATAAGTAGCTCATATCCGGTCCTCTGTGGTCTCAGGTGGTCATTTGTGTTTATGATCCTAAAGCTGAAGCTGTAAGAACTGTGTCCCTATTTTAAGTCATTAGCAAACCCACAGTGTTCTACAGGAATTGACTGAGCTTCTCATGAAACTCTTGACACTTTGACCCATCTTAAGGAAGATACTTAGAGCTATATGCATTGTGTATAGGGAACATGCCCTTCAAAAATAGAAAAATTAATTTACCAAGCAAGAAATAGGAAAACTCACCAGAATGCACCTAAAGGTTTTGATGTATTGTGGCCACTTTTCTAAACAATGTGTTCAGTGTCTTTTACATGAAAGCCTGGGTGGGTTACAAAAAAGCTACTGGAGATGTTTGAATTACTCGATCTATTTTCTTTTCTCTTCTTTCTTTTTCTTTCTAATCTTCCATTCTTCCTTCCTTCTTTTCCTTCTAGATATATTTGGCTTATGTAGAATTTGAAAGCCCACTATTGTATCAATTTCTTTAGAAAGAAACCATTGCCTTTCCATTGTAAATCTGCACAGTGTCTTTAAGCATTGGAAGCAGCTCTCCTGGTGACTTGGGTGAAAGCCTCTGTAGATGCCACCTCTGTCAGTGCTCTGGTTAGTGCTCTTTTCATTGCTGTCTGGTTGATGCCTTGATAGGACCTCAGGTTCATGCTGAGAAACATGGGTTTGAGACAGTGACCACTGCCCCCCTCTTAAAATCAGATGACTTTAGAATCTCACAGTGGAAGCAAGAGGAGTGAGGACTGGAGAGGAGGAAAAGGGGAGTGCTGGTGGTGAGGCAGTATTCTCGGTAGGCTTCTAGTCTGTTAGACACATGCTGAACTTGAGCACAGCTACCACAACCATATTCTCACAGCCACTTAGAAATCAGTCAGCACATGTGCACGAAGCTCACCAGGGTTCAGAGGCCACGCAGGTCAGTGCCTTCAGGGGGACTGACAGCACCTGTGCTCAGAATGGGTGGGCTGTGAGAGGGCTTTCTCTGAAGTTACACTCTTAGGTGGGCATTCCCAGCTGTGAGAGTTCTGCTAGAGGAAATGTTTCAGTTATGTTTTTACTCCTCCTCTCTTTTACAGTCCTCACTCCTCTTGCTTCCACTGTGAGATTCTAAAGTCATCTGATTTTAAGAGGGGGGCAGTGGTCACTGTCTCAAACCCATGTTTCTCAGCATGAACCTGAGGTCCTATCAAGGCATCAACCAGACAGCAATGAAAAGAGCACTAACCAGAGCACTGACAGAGGTGGCATCTACAGAGGCTTTCACCCAAATGTTTCAGTTATGTTTATGAACAAGAGGTTCATTCAGGTTTCCTAAACTTACCCAAGATACATATCCTAAGGCCATGAGGAAAGAAAGGCCCATCCTCCTTGCTTCAGGAAAAGTGTGAAGTGGAGTTTCTCTGACCCTGAGATAGCTCAGGTCATTACTACGTGACTAGAGGTGTATGTATCAGGGGCACTCACTGTGTGTGAGACCCTTTGGAGTTTCTTGTTGACTCCTCTTCGATGAGGTAAACCTCTGAGACTGACAGTTTTTCCCTGGATCACGTAAGTTGGTCATGGAACCAAGGTTTAATCCAGGCCTCTCTGGGAATTAAAGCTGCCTGAGCTAGTCCACATGAGTCTGTCTTTATCTGCACAGCTTTGGCTTCCTCTGTGTCTTCAATTCCTGCCCGCAGTAGATCTCTGCTCATCCCGTTGCAGCCTTGAGGGCCTTGCTTGCTCGCTGTCTGCCAACAGCCTCATTCTCTGTCATTCTTGAGAGAGGAGTCTGGTCCAGCCCCTCTTGTCTCACTTAGTGTTTAGTAGATCACTGAGCCGTCTCAGGTTACTGTACTACAGTTAAGTCAGCCAACCCCAGAGATAGAAGGTGGGACTTAATAGAGTGCGGTATGGTCTGCGGCCTAGGAGGACTTCAATAGTAAATGTACTGGGCCTAAAGTCCACCATGGTAACAAGCTGGGTAAGTTTCCAAAGATACTATGTCAGTGGTATTTCACTACAGTAACTCACAAGTAATTAGAGACTGATTGCCCTTCAGCAGGGATTTGATTTTAAAAATTATGGTGAGGTGCATACCTGTAATTCCAACACTTGAAAAGCTGAAACAGGAGGATCAAGTCCAAGGCCAGCATGGACTATCCAGTAAGATCTTGTTTAAAAAAACCCATGGTGGGCTGGGGATTTAGCTCAGTGGCATAAGCGCCTGCCTTGCAAGCCTGCGGTCATGAGTTCAATCCCCGGTACAAAAACAAAAACAAAACAAAAAAACCCCATGGTACTCTGTATCATAATATTTATATGCAACCATTAAGATTATGATTAAATCAGTGTTTATTACCCTGGAAAGATACAATAAGCATCACTTTGTGACGTGAAAAAACTAAGATTATAATGATATGTGTAGGATATTTGGGGGGGGGTGTTGAGACAGAGTCTCACTATGTAATTCAGGCTGGCCTCAACCTCTACTGGGATCTTTCCCCCTACCTTGGCCTCCCAAGTGCTAGGATTACAGGCATGTGCCACCATAGCTAGCCTATGTTTTTAAAACAAAACAGTATCTTAGGTATGGTAGTGCATTCCTGTGATCCCAGCACAAGGGAAGCCAAGGCAGGAAAACTGTCATGATTTCAAGTGTCCATATATATATATATATATATATATATATATAATTAGAAAGTTGGGGCTGGGGATTTAGCTCAGTGGCATAAGCGCCTGCCTGGCAAGTGCAAGGTCGTGAGTTCGATCCCCAGTACCGCAAAAAAAAAAAAAAAAAAAAAAGAAAGTTGAATCCAGGAATACCAAAAATTGCTGAACTTGCTCTTGCATTAGCATCTTGACTTTTTCAAAATGAACTGATGCATAATATATTTTTTTCAAAAGAAACAGATATACATATGTGTGTTTTTTAAATATATATAATATATAGCAACATATTTTAAAAACATATCAAAGTAAAGGAGTTGTGCTAATTAAAAACTGAAATGAAAAATATTGTGGAAGAGAGCAGTGAAAGTAAGAGGCTTCAGCAGTGTTACTAACTCATCTGTGGAGCAGAGCAGATTAAGGGAGTGAATATGAGTTTGACAATGAAGGTAAGAAATAATTTTTTTTTTTTTTTTGTACCGGGGATCGAACTCATGACCTTGTGCTTGCCAGGCAGGCGCTTAAGCCACTGAGCTAAATCCCCGGCCCGGTAAGAAATAATTATTACTAAGTTACTAAAAGGAGAAAGCCATACTTCAGGGTTTTTTTTTTAAATCTGGCAATACCTCGCTATAGTTTTTTTTTTTTTTAATCCAGAATAACTAGGAAAAATTTAGAGTCACTGAAATGATTGTCACCAAGTAGTTTATGACTTTAAGTTAACTGACTATATAAAATTGTAAGAATTTCAGTTAGGTGTGTGTGTGTGTATACTCACACATGTGTGTAGGACAATTTTTGCCAAGCAGTGTTAATAGGAACACTTAAACAGAAATGTCATATTTTACATAAATATGGGAAATGCTGGATTAAACTTTTTTTTTACTTTAGGACTTGTCAGTATCTATTATGTTTCTTTTGAATTTCCAAGAGCAAATATGAAATGCAATAATTCTATGACTGATTGTGACCATGGAATTGTTTTTTATTCTTCTGGTGGATGGATATTGGTCTTAAATACCATAGGATGTACTACCATGGGACCCTTGAAGTGAGGAATTGGATGGTAGAGAGTATTAAAAACAAAAAATGATAGCCAAAACTGTGCTGACTTGAAAAATGACTCTCCTCTTTCCCCAAAAGTAACACTTGAATCCTATAGGAAGTACAGTAATAGGTGGCCTTCTTAACTAGAGTAAGTTAAATCATGTACTATATTTATAGAAGTAGGAATCACATAATACATTTTAAAAGGCACCTCCCCATACACCCTGGCCCAAATGTTTCAAATATATAGATACTTTAAAAATATATTAACTTTAGCTAGTCCAAATGGTGCATACCTATAGTCCCAGCATTCTGTGAGACTGAGGTGGAAGGTTCAAAAGTTTGAGGTCATGAGCCAGATGTGGTGGCACATGCCTGTAATCCCAGCACTCAGGAGGCTGAGGCAGGAGGATCATTGTGAGTTCAAGACCAGCCTGGGCTACAACGTGAGCTCAAGGCCAGCCTGAACTGCATAGCAAGACCCTGTCTCACAAAACAAAAAACAAAAAATAACAACAACTATATATATATATATATACACACACACACACACACTGATATGTTACAAAAAAGTAATTATATATATTGCTGTGATATGTTACAAAATAATAAGGAAGATGCAAAATATAAAGAAAAATAAATTCATATGCACTTACCTTTGAAAACCTTCATGACTGGTATGAGGCAGACAAGGGAGAGAAAGGTTATTGTGTATGATTTTCACTATCACTAATGGAATCACTGCTATTGGCTCAATGGAATCTTTTTCTTTTTGTGCAGCTTTAACAAGGAACCTATCTAGTGACATTTGCCTTTACCTCCTTTTGAAGATTCTGCAGAAGTATGACACTGGGATTGTCGTTAAACGGATTCATTGCTTGCACTGCTACAGTGTTTTATTTTTTTTATCAGTACCCAGGATCAAACTCACAACCACAACCAATCACTTACAAGGCAGGTGCTTATGCTGCTGAGCTAAATCCCCAGTCCCCACTGCTAGTCTTACTTGGCTGGTGCTTGTTTCCCACATTTTACACATCTCCCTAATCTTACTTGAAGTCCTCTGCCTTTTTCTCTTCCTCTGCAAGTGAGGTCTCCTCCATAACCTCTTGCTGTTGGGTGATGATCACCCATAATCTCATGCAGAGGGTTGGGGAGGGAGGGAAGGAGAGCGAGGAGAACCGGTGGCTCAGTTGTGACCATGTAACATTCAGCCTCACATATTGCTTATATTGTAAGACGTCACTTATTTATCAAGTTAAAATTTATTAAAAATGTTTGCTTGTCTTGTACAACACTCATGGAACAAGTTACTTGCAATCCAGAGTTTTACTGTATGTGATGTGTGCATACACATGCATGCATGTACACGTTTAGTGCTGAGGATGAAACCCAGGGGGCCACGTGCAAGTGCTTTACCACTGAGCTCTACCTCTAGCCCCAGCAAACATTATTAAATATCTGTATGTCTATAGGTCTAGCACTAAAATGTGATGGTTCTCTAGGGCTCTGTTCATAGCTAACTCTTTTTTCTGTATTTGGTTCTGCATTGCTTCTGTTGCTTGCATCCTGGTCAACAGCAGGGTATGGTCTTATTGCCTGTCAAGGTTTTATGTTGGTGGCCCCCAGGCCTCATGTATTTGCATTGTGCATTTGTGATTGGTTCATTGTCTAGTGCTTGGATTGGTGGTGTCAGTGCTACACCCTCCTAGAGGTGGAGCCAGGATGTGATGTAATGGCAGGAAGAAGGTGTCTCTCTCTCTTGCCGATTTCCGCTTGCTGTTTGCAGCCGCCATGAACTTTGGCCCCGCCATGCCACCCTGCCTTTGAGCCAACTAAGTATGGACTGAAACCTCCAGAAATTGTAAGAAATAAACCTTTCCTTTCCCAACTTTGGGCATCAGGTATTTTGTCCCAGCGATGAGTAAAAAGTAACTGAGACATTGCCTATAGAAACAGAGATGGGAATAATGAATCCTGCTATTAGGAAGAGAGCAAATGCAGTATAGACATTCAGATTTTAAAAAGGAAAGTACTATCTATGGAGTGATATAGCTACATTAATTTTATTTCCATTTGCTATTGATACTTTACTCTGTAACATGTCAATTTTCCATCTGTAAAATGTTCATCACAGCATGGTTGCCATAGGCTTACTTTACTTTCTGAATAACATGTTACAGAATAGATCCTACGCAAGACATCGAGGCAGGACAAGACTGCTACATTTAGGAGTGAGATTAGGGTTTTTTTTTTTTTTTTTTTTTTTTTTGGTACCAGGGCTCAAACTCACAACCTCGTGCTTGCAAAGCAGGCGCTTAAATGCTGTTGAGCTAAATCCCCAGCCAGTCTGATAAATCTTATTTTCTTAAGAGACAACAACCAATTATTTGTGAACTGAGTGCTGTTCCAAACATTTTTCAGTATTTTTAAAACACTGTGGAGGTATACTTTGCAGTTATAACCCAGTGAGTTGAGCAACCATTGCATTCTAGCCTGAGAGTGTTTCCATGAGCATTTCCTGTTCTAACACAGAAGCTCCTTTCTGAGTTGCAATCAGTCCCCACTCCCAGTGTTGGCCCTGGAAACCACTACCAATATATTATTTAATTTTTAAAAATTTATTTTGTGGTGCTGAGGATGGAACCTAAAGCCAGGCCCATGCTAGGTGAAAGCAGTCTGCCCTAAGCTACTCCCAGCCCCTGCCAACATTTTATTTGCATTAACTAAGGTACTTCTGGAAACAATCCTATGCTGTAGAGGACTGCCATCATCTTAGTTTTACAATGTGAAGAAAGTGAGGCTCTAAGAGCTCTCTGTGAGTGGTTTCAAATGACCAAGCCCAGGTTGTCAGGGTCCAGAGCCCTCTTAATAAAAATTTGAGTATGCCTCAGAAATAGCTGTACAGTTTACAAGGTCTCAGAATTCCTGTCTCAGTAGATACAGAATGGGACCTCAGAGTTTGAATTTTTAACAAGTTCTAGGCTGATGTCTATACTACTGATCACTAAACCCTGCATTAAAACCACTGGTCTATATTTGTAAGCATTTGGCGATATGGTCACTCTTGTGATTGATCTCTTTTGTGTGTCTGTACCATACCTTGTGTTTTGTGTGTGTGTGTGTGTGTGTGTGTGTCTTTTTTTTTTTTTTTTTTTGAGACCGAGTCTTGCTATGCAGTTCAGGCTGGTCTTGAGCTCACTTTGTAGCCCAGGCTGGTTTCGAATTCTTAATGATCCAGTGATTCTTCTGCCTCAGCCTCCTGAGTGCTGGGATTATGGCAGGTACCACTACATCCAGCTTGTACCATACAGTTTTTTGGTGGGTTTTTGTTGTTGTTGTTACTGGAGATGAAACTCATGACTCATGGCCAGGCAGGCACTTGTGCCACTGAGCTAAATCCCTGGCCCTACCATACAGTTTTAAAAAGAAAATACTGGCATACATTGCTTAATAACAGGGACGTGTTCTGAGAAATGGGTCCTTAGGTGATTTCATTGTGCAAACATTATAGAGTGTACTTAATTGAATTTAAACAACCATAAAGTCATAGGCAGTGTGGTCTTGTGGGACCACTGTCCAGTATGCAGTCCATCATTGAGGTAGACATCCTAATGTGACACATGACTGTATTGTTAATTCTAAGAGAAATAATTGTGTTATGAAACTAAATAATAAGCATAACACTGACTACTGTTTGAAAGGAAATGTTTTCAAGGGGAGAATCGGTATTGCTGCCATGTGCATCTTTGGTTCATTTTGTAACTAATTTGAAAGAACATTACATGACTTTGCTATTTTCATTTTTAAATTTTTTAAAAAGCAAACACCTATTCAGAATAGCAAGAAGCAGCCCAAACTTTGTTCTTATGCCCCTAGTTATAGGCAAAAAAAGAAAAGGATAATTTATCCAAAAAAAGAAGGGAGAAAAAAGGAAAGAATGAAAAGAAAGTACTGACACACAACAAACAGCTGCAAAATTCTGCCCTTGGGATGAAGGTTAACTCAATTGAAAAATAACGGCCAGAGCTCACACTCTTAATAACTTTTTTTAGCCCTGGAGAAAGTGCCTCCATTTAATGTAGATGCTTGGCAGAAGGTGCTGCAATTTAGCGGCTGCTCCACAGGAGGCCACTGATTGAAAGCTCTCTGTTTGTGAAAGCTCATTTGCATTTGTAATGCTGTTATTTTAAATCTCCTCTTAATGTAAATATTTGGGGCTCTTTTCCCCTATTTTTAAAATAAAAATATTTTAAGCAACATGTCTAGATGGAGAAGACTGAAGTGGCATCTGATTCTCCCTGAGAGATAAAGTGGGCTCATTAGATGGCTCTGATAGTGATGCTGAGTTGTAACCCCTGGAGAACCTGGGCCAAGGTCAACTGGAGGTCCCATTGCAGACATGTGTGGAATGCAGGGGAAGAATGTTTTAGAAAAGCGTCATTTACTTGAAGAGGAAGTGGTTGGGTATGTCTTACAAAAAGCCAGGAGTTTCCTGCTTGGACTGCCGCTGAGCTGAGCAACACCGTGGAGAAAGTAGAACCAGAAGGTGCTTGCCATCCCCCATGGTCAACTGCATGCCCCACACCCCTGAAATTTCTGACCAGACAGACTCACCCAGCATTCCCAGACCTTCAGAGGCCTGTTGGCTACACACCACATATGAGCAGCCCTGCTCAGCCACCCTGCTGGCCAGAGACCCCTGTGTCCCTTTCCCAGCCCCATGATTCCAGCAGACCATCTGCTGGTGAGCCCTTCTGCACGTGTCTAACCCCACACTGAAAGGAAAACTAATGCTCTTGAAGGCAGCTTGGCTCTGAGGGACACCTCAGACCGAAATCAAACTGTGCCCCACCCACCATGGTGCCACCACTCTAGTTTTCTCAAATCTCTGTCAAGACTTGCGTCATCCTTCTTATGGCTCAAGTTGAGATGACGTAAAACCAAACAAAATCAAGGCCGCTGTAGCATTGGTCATCCTCATACTTGCAGCTTCCACTCTTAATGGCCCATGAATGTTGATTGAATATAGCAGCTGTTGACACTTTGTCATCTCTCCCATGACATGGTACACATCAGCACATGCTGCCACACTCTCCAATGTGCCTGCTTTCAGCTTTCTTTAAAATATGGCTGCATAATTGGAGTCAGACTTGTGGCATTCATAGTAATAGCATGAAAGAAAGCACACATTAAAAAAAGTTATTTCTTGGAAGCCAGCCTGGAATATATGATACACTGTCTTTTAAAAAAAATTTTTAAGAAAGAAAAAAGAGTAAGGCAGGTGTGGTGGTGCATATCTGTAAGCCCAGAACTCAGCAGACTAAGGCAGGAGGATAGCTTCAACTTTGAGGTCAGCCTGGGCAATGTAGTGGGCTCAAGACTAGTCTAGAACCAGGTGTTTGGTTGCAACCAGAATTGTGGAGAGAATTAAGTTTGTGAACCAAGGTACCACTGTAGTGAGATCCTCTATGCTTTTCAGATTTATTTTACTCCGAGATCTATATCCTCCTCCTGGCTGCCATAGCCCCTTCCTCTGAAATGCTATAGTACTTCACTTGCTCAACACATTGAGTCAGAGAAAAATCACTATTAGAAGATTCTCAGTAGAGATGTTTTGCCTTCCCCAGAGGTATCTGGCAATGTCTGGAGACCTTTTTGGTCATCAACACTGGGGGGATACTATGGCACATAGTGGGGAGAAGACTGAGTTGCTTCTAACCATCATAGCAAGGGCAGGATGGCACTGCAACAAACACTTACCCTGTCTTTGTGTTGTGAAGAAACCTTTCTGGTCAGGCGTGGTGCTGTGCACTGGTAGCTACAGCATTTGGGAGGATAATCAGGAGGATTGCAAGTTTGATTCCAGCCTGAGTTACAGAGACACCCGGTCTCAAATTAAAAGCTGTCATGGTGCCGTGGAGAATCCTGGGCTTGGGGCCAGGGATTTAGCTCAGCTACATAAGTGCCTGCTTTGCAGGCACACTGTTGTGAGTTTGATCCCTAGTACCAAAAAAAAAAAAAAAAAAAAAAAAGAGAGAGATCGAATCCTGGGCTTAGAGGTTTCGAGATAATGTAAGAATAGTGTATCTTAGTGTATCTTAGATATACCTGAGTGATAAAGAGCTTACTGGCTTCTTACTTCACAGATACACATTCTGTTGTTGAGAACTTGATTAGAAATTGCCTCCCTGGGCCAGGGTGTAGCCAGTGGCAGAGTACTTATCTAGCATGTGTTCAGTACCCTGCACCTGAAAAAACAAATCATCTCCCTAGAAATCTGCATTCTTGTAAGTGGCTAGGCATTAGAAATCTCCTCCTTCTCCCACACAGAGGCCCTTCAGGTGTTTATAGAGCCTGCTCCCTGTCATTCCAGGCAATCCTCACAATAGACTGTTCCATGATTTCTCTCTGCATGTGCATGTTCCCAGATGTGACTATATGCTTGCTGATGCTGGAGATAGTCTCACTCATCTTCATGTCACTCGTTCAGCTAGTGCAGTTCATTTTTTCTGGTCATAGAAAAGGCCAACTCTCTGAAGTGGCTAGCAACATGGAAAAGATACTAGGTATTGTTCGTGGGCTACAAATTGTGGTACTACATATTGTCTCTGATATTTTTGCTAATTGTCTTTAAGGCAAAGATGGGTTCTCAAAGTTTATAAAGACTGTGAGAAAAGTCTTTATTTGTAGAGCAGGTGGATTGCCCAGTATTATGTGGAGTGCTTCTTATTTATGACTTCACAATAGAGAAAATACCTCTTACTGCTCTGCTGTCCAGTTTGTTGGGTTAATTTGAAAGAGATAATGTCAATGACCTGGCACTATGCCAACTTCCAATTAGCACTCCTTGTAATCTCTTATTTCACTTTAAAAGTAATTATAGTATATACACTTTTAATACTACATTTATTTCTCTTATCTAAAAGAAAAATCTTTTCTAGGTTTCTTTAACATTTTTAAATTATTTTGAAATAATTTTAGAGTTAACTGGAAAAGTTGCAAAAAACAGTAGGACCATCATTCAGTTTCACTCAGAATCCCCAAGTGTTGCTTAGTCTCACTCTTTCTTTCCCCAACATTTACATACAGTTGTTTTCTTCTGAATTATTTTAGCAAGTTGCTAATAATACATTAGTGTATATTTTCTCAACACAAGACAACAGCATTCCTTTATATACATGTGGAACAGTACTCTTACCAAAACCTGGAAATTAACAGTATTGATACAGTACTGTTATCTAATCTACAAACCTTTTTAATTTTGCTGGTTTTCCTACTATAAAACTATCGACTTTTATAGCAGAAGAAACAAAATGCCCTTTTCTGGTTGGCCCTTCTTCAGAATCACATACTGTGTTCAGTTTTCATTGCCTTCTGTCTCCTTTAATCTAGAACCGTTCTATCTTTGTCTTTGTGATTTCTACATTTCTAAGGACAAGCCATTTTTTTATCAGAAGTCCCACCAGGGATTTAGCTTAGCAGCATAAGTGCCTGCCTGGCAAGCATGAGGTGGTGAGTTCGATCCCTGGTACCCCCCTCCCCAAGTCCCATCATGTGAATGGTGTTTCCCTGTAATCAGCTGGTTGTATATTTTGGGTTGGAATGCAACAGAAGCAGTGTTGTGTCCTCAGTGCTTCCTGTCAGGAGACACATGTTTCTCTTTGTTCTATTCCTAGTGACAGTACTTAGATGTCTTGGTTAAACTGGTGTTTACATGTTCTCTCCCATGAAGTAAATGCTTCCCTTTTCCAATTGGCTGGTAAGGGAAATAGATGCTTCAGCTGATAATTTGAACATAATCTAATGAGTGATAAAATAGCATACAGGTTGCCTTGAAATCCAGCCAGCGGATGTCCCTACCCACAACGTTCAGAGGAGGCTTTGAGTGGTGACACCACACTCTGACTTAAGGAATGATTATGAATCAATCAAGCAAAGGAAAAGGGGGAAGATATTCTAGAATATGAAACTGTGAACCCAGCCACAAAGTTGAGGAAACTACACTGTCTGGCAGCTGGAGTTCCAGGCCTGATCTTGCAGATCTTACAGAATCCAAGATAGCAGCTTCAAAGTACTCAGTCTATGGGGAGCCGGAAACGGAGGCTCTGTTCTTGTGTCTCAGATCTGGGCTCCCTTTTTTTTTCTGTTTTGTACTTTGTTCATAATTAACACAGAGCCAATTATATGGAAATAGTAGGAAAGTGAGGGGTTAGGAAGGAAAATCATAGTATTTGCCAGTCATATTAGTCATCATGGTGTTCAGTTTGATAACGCTAGAAATTGGTTTCCTTCACATAAATGCTAAAAGTCATCTTTGAAAAAAATTATGTTGCTATTTTTCTCTTAACTTCTTCAGTATGAAAATTATGCTAAAGCTGAGTGTGATGAAACAGGCCTCTAATGCCAACACTAGGGAGGCCAAAGCAAAAGGATCATGGATTCAAGGCCAGGCTGGGCTACATAGGGGAATCCCAGGCCAGCCTAAGTTACAGAGCAAGAGGCTGCAGAAAGCAGGCAAGCAAGCAACAGAGAGAGAGAGAGAGTAAAAGGAAGAGAAGGAGAAAGGAAGGACAGAAAGGGAGGGGAGGGATATAGATCAATGGCGGAGAGTATGCTAGCATGTGCCAGGCCTTGGATTTAATCCTAGCATAGGGAAGAGGTGTGCAAAGAAAAATAAGCAAAAATCATGCATATAAAATAAGAGTTCACTTGACTTTAGCCCTCAAGTATGTATCTGAGAGACTGCTGTTTTATGACTTAAGAACTGTAAATTTTGTAACAGTAAAGCAGAGTCATTATTCTGTTCTCTTTGATGGCCAGCAATTTAAAATGTTTTATTTTAGTAGCAGCAAGCACTTACTCACCAAGGTCTATAGTAGCAGAGATAATCAGACCTGCCAGGACTTTTTCCAGGTTCCTGTCAAGAAATTCCTGTCATTCTCCAAAAGTCTTCGGTTAAATTCCTGCCAAGTCATTTCCTCTATTCTTCTACCCACGAGATCATCCATGTGAGGTGAACACCAGTGATAATTGT
Source organism: Dolichotis patagonum (assembly GCA_004027295.1). NCBI lineage: Eukaryota > Metazoa > Chordata > Mammalia > Rodentia > Caviidae > Dolichotis > Dolichotis patagonum. Next base: position 70,604 of record PVJX010003214.1, on the reverse strand, counting down.
CAGCAAGAAAAGGATTAGAGACTGTGTCTAAATTCCAATGACATCCAGACAAAAATAAATTGTTAGAAGAATTCAGTGAGGTTTCCAAGATATGGTAAATTCTCTCTTAAGAGAAGTCACCGAGTGGTAAGGACTCTCAATTCTGTCTTACAGAATTCTGTGCTTCCGTTTTCATAGCTGTCCTCCATTTGCCTCCTCTTGCTGAGGTGGAGACGTGTAGACGGCTCAAATAAGATAGTTTTTCTCTTTTCATTCACAAATATTGAGTGTTTTCTATGTACCGGGCTCTATAAATTCTATCCTCATGGAGGTTACTGTCTGATAAAGAAGATGAGAGAGAGAGAAAGAGAATATCAACCATAAAGAGCCATATTAGTGACTGAAGAACCTTTAAATGAAAGCTTCACAACTTTCATTTGGACAAATGGTATTTGTTTTTATTCAAATTCATGTACTCTACCACTCTTTTAAAAAGTCAGTGGCGTTTAGTGTGTTCACATTGTTGTGCCACCATGGTCTCTAGTTCCCTAACAACTTCATTACCCTAGAAGGAAACTTCCTACCGCATTAAGCAGGACTTCTTACTCCACTCTGGAAACCACTAGCCTTCTTCTGTCTCTGAATCTCCTGTTCTAGATGCTTCATATAAATGGGACCACATCCTAGGTGACTTTTGTGTCTGGGTGCTTTCACTTAATATTTTTGAGATTGATTTGGCATGCATCAATACTGCATTCCTTTTTGTGGCTGAATACTATTCTAGTTTAGACTATCACATTATTTAAATTATGCTTAACAATTAACTCCTCCCTTTTGAGTTGTTTCAGAGTGATATTTCCTGAGGTGAGTGTAGTTTAATGTTAGTATATTTCCTTACAATCGGGAAAATCCTTCATTCTGTCTGCCCTTGTGTCTTGTCAAACCTCTTAACAAGGCATTGATTTTGTTTTCTGGTTCCAACAACTTGGCAATGACTACTGACAAGAATTCTTCAGCATTGTGTGTGAAATCACTGATGTCAGTTCCTGCTGTTGTGGAAGACTGAGATTTGGTAACATGGAAACATGTGGAGGCTTCTCACAAAGTCATAAAATTACAGATGTGCAGTCTGTGCAAAGAAAGCTAAGAATCTGCCTCCTTTGCTCAGCATAGAAGTGCTTCGCCGCCGAGCCCCGGTATCCTCAGGCTGTGCTGTTCCCAAAAGAGGCTTAGGACAGCAGCGTTCTTCTTTGTCAGCAGCTTGTGCTCATGTTGTGGGAGGGAGTGGCTGTCCTTCGGGGCGGCAGGCGTCTGGCAGGGAGAGATGGCTGCTCTGCCCGCTCCTGGGACGGCACTTCAACCTCAGTGAAGTGTGGGCCATGCGAACATTTAACATTCTACACACTCTTCTGGCCTGTACCCACTCGTTCTTGGACACAACTCCATTTACATCTCCGCAGTACTGGCCAAGCCCTGTTACCGGCAGGGTAATGGTGAGCTGTAGGAGGAAGTTAGCTCCCCTTTCCTCTCATCCTCTGCTCCCCCAAGAACTGGTGTTTCTGGCTGTTCCAAAGTAGGCTGATGCGTGCTGCATCCGCATTTCCATCACAAAGCACATTTGTCCCATCCTGTCCAGTGATGAAAACAAGACAGAGCATGTGTGGCCTTTGTCAGACTCCCAGTGTAAACAAACTCTAATAAAACAACCTTAAAAATGGTTTTTCATTTCACAGGAGACTTTTTCAGAATACCACAGAAGAAGCAAAGGGAAAACTTTGTCATTTGTTTCTAATTTATATTGCTTGAGACTTTCCCAGGGAGTGGGGAATTTACTGTCCCCTCACTAGAAACCTCTAATAAAGAGTTTTGACAGAAAATTTAATTAAACCAGCTGGGTGTGATGGCACAGAGCTATATCTCAGCACTGAGGAGGCTGAGGCAGGACAATTGCTGAGTTCAAGGTCAGCCTGGACTACATAGTAAATTCAGTGACATCTGAACTACATAGTAAGACCCTGTCTCAAGAATAAAATAAAATAAAATAAATCATACTTCCATTAGTTAGAAGGATGGAATAAAATTATTTTAAAAAGACAGTATTTGCAATCTTCCCTTAAATTATCTGTTTCTGATTCAGTTGAAGTAAAAGTTGCATAAGAATGGTGTCTCATCTAGGTATGGTGGCACATCCTGGTAATCCCAGAACTTTGGGAAGCTGAGATAGGAGGACAGATTCAGGCCTAGCTTGAGCAGTGTAGCAAGACCCCTGTCTCAAAATAAAAAGCAAAAACATTAGGGCTGGTACGGTAGCTCAGTATCAGAGCCCTGGGTTCAAATCCCAGTACTACAAGGGAAAAAAAAAGGGAATAGTGTCTCCCCATCTAGGAAAGAAGCTAAACAATTCTGGTTAATCCATTCACTCCTGGAGCCTTCATCAGGTTGAGGTGACTAGTGCTGAAATAGTAGGGTGACTAGAGGCTTCATGTTTTGGTTGCATTATAGTAAGACTGAACATCAAATGAAAGTCAGGCTTCTTCAGGGTGTAATACCCTGTTGCAGACTTCCGACCAAGGCAGTATAATCTAACACTGACATTTTGTTATCACTTGTTAAGGCCAGAATTCTCTCTTGGGGTATATTTATAACTTTTTAATATTAAATTTTTTAAGGGATTTATACTTAATACATTTGTATAATATTACACACATTCCATTTGAAGTCACTTTACCATCTTTTCTTTTTTTTTTTTTTACTTTACCATCTTTTCTAGGACTTTTAGCTTCCTTTTAGTTTTTATTAAAGCAAGAGATTAAATTACCTAGATTATGGACGGTTATGGCTGGTTTCAAGAATCTGTCTCTCCTAGAAGACACTTCAAGCACTGTGGTCTTTCCCACTATAAGGTTCTCAGTTTTTATAGCTGTTTTCTCTCATATCACCCTTCTAATATCCACGTGCTCAAACTCAGGGCAGCAACACTGAGGTGAAAGAAAAGGAGATAGGAACTATAGACACCAAAACACTCCTCAGGCTTCAAATGGTTCAGATCATCAAATGGTTAAGACTGGATACAGGCAAAAGATCATCCAGTGGTTAAGACTGCATACAGGCAAAAGATCATCCAATGGTTAGGACTGGATACAGGCAAAAGATGTGCCATAGATGTAGTTTCTATGGGCAGGGTTGGTTGTTTTAGCTCAGGCTGCATGGCCTAAACTATAGAAGTTTATTCTCCTACGTGGTAAGAGCAAGGTGTTGGCAGGGCTAGTTTCTCCTGAGGCTTCCCTGGCTTACCAAGGATCCTCTTCTCTCTGTGTCCTGGCACAGGCTTGTCTGTGCGAGTGTTCCTGGCATCTCTTCCTCTTCTTATGAGGCCATCAGCGCTATTGGATAGGGTCTCAACCTTACGACTCTATTAACCCTAGTTGCCCCTTTATGGGTACTATCTCCAAATACAGTTCCATGGAGTTTAGCACTTCAGCATGTGAGTTTGGGGGGTTACACAGTTCAGAAAACAGCATGAGATATAACTGTGAGCACTCACTAGGTGTATGTGTGTAATGCTATCTCATTCAAGTCCCCCCCGCCCTTTTTTTTGGTGCTGGGGATTGAACCAGGGCCCTGTACATACTAGGCCCTGCCCTACAGCTGAGTTACATCCCAAACCTCTCATCAGATCTGAAAGTAGATTTACATATATTTAACTGCAATTAAAACTTCTACAAGACAAGCAGTATTCTTCCCTATTTAACAAATGAGAGAACTGAGGCTTAGAAAGTGAAGCAGCGCATTGTAGGCCTGTCTTACTTTTCTCTTTGCTGAGAAAAAAATACCTGGCGCCCAAGGTTAAAGGAGGAAATGTCTATTTGACTCACAGTTTGTAGAGGTCTTAGTTCATAGTTGGCTGGCTCTAAGGTGGCATGGCAGAGGAGAACATGGGAGGCAGAAGGCAACAAACAGCAAGCAACTAGTTATCAGCAGTACCCTCTTTTGTCTCTTATGTCCTATACAGGCTACCTACCCTTAGGGCATGTTATATCCTGGCATCACACCGTGAATCAGTCCCAGCGTCACTCCCTCAATCCCAGTGGTGTGCACCCTCAATCCTAGTAGCATACACCCTAGATCCAGCCACCTCTGAAAAGCCCCAACTGTGACCACATGATGCTTCCGGAGGAACATCTAGATACAGGTCATAACAAGGCCGCACCAATTCAGGAACCAAACCTGTCTTCCAGCACCCTGTGCCTGTATTCCTAACATTTTAGGTTGATTTGTGATTATTATGTAGCAAGAGAAAATGTGCCTCTCGGATCTTCCTTCCCAAATAAAAGATAAACCAGCAGCCTTTCATGGCATATTCTAGCTGAGTCCAGACCAGTGCTGTCTTCCACTCCTAAAGACCACACCAAGAGTGGAGAAGGCCTCGGGCTACTCAGCGTGTGAGGCCTGACCAGTGTCTCCCAGCGAGCATGTTAGAAACCTGAGACTGCCCACTGACCTGGCGCCCAGGTCATGTCCTGTTTTAACAAGCCTCATAGAGTTTACTGTGCATCTAGTGCTGCCAGCTCTGCTTATGCTGCCTGGGCTTTGGGGAAGCACTTTCCAGGGCCAGGTGATGCCTCTTCTGCCTTTTCCATGTTTCTCAAACAGCCACTCACTGCCTTATACATCTTTCTTCAGACAGGGATGTGCTAGCTCTCTGTATAAATCTTTTTTATTATTATCATCTTTTATTTTTTTGGTACTGGGGATCAAACTCAGGACCTTGCTCTTGTTAAGCAGGCACTTGTGCTGCTGAGCTAAACCTCCAGCCCTCTCTGTATAAATCTTTGCTGAATGGTACATTTGTAAGATCATTTCCACATTTGTTTCTTGTGAGCTTTACAAGACAGGATCTTAACTGGCTACAGATGATCCACTTGCAGGGCATTGAGGAATCCAGTTTCTGAGCCTGTGAACCAGAGGCCCAGCCACTGACCCAGGACAAATTAATGACGATAGATGCCATGGAGTGGGGCCAGCAGGGACCAGCCCAGCCTACCTCCCCAGTTTCTGCCTACTGTGTTCTTTGAGCTCAGAGGAAAGCATTGCAGGGCAGCAGAACAGGTGACATTCAGGACTCTTGGTCTCAGGAATGTAGGCACAAAGGAAATATCCAAGTCTTACTTCATGGGCTTTTGGGTAGCATTACTTAATTGTAATGGTGAAAGTGTTAGATTTGAGTAGACTGCTGTCATTTATCAGTTAGTCTACAGGGACTTGATCTTCACTTCTGTGACTAAAGCTTTTAGAAGTTACTTTTGGTATTTTGGGACCTCTAGACTCTGAAAATCATGGTGTGGCTACAATTTATAAAGTTAAGGTATGAGAAAAATGCATACTCTTTGGAAAGTGAAGGATAGAGGTTTAGCGAACATTCTTGTGGAGTCATTCCAACCCGGTAAGGTGATCTGTTATGTGCAGAAAAGTCACATTGTTGAAGATAATTAGGAAAAAAAGGAAACAAAGTTGAGAAAAGAAGGGGAAGCTAGGGAGCTGGCAGAGAACCTGAATTTTCAGGGCAGCCTTGGAAGAAGTGGTAGGCTTACCCAGGGTTGCAGTGTGTGATTATGGTGGCACAGAGATGAATGATTAATCGGAAACAAGACTTAGTTTAATCACCAAGAAGCACAGAGGGGCTATCTCAACTGAGAGCACCCAGCATTAACAGTCCTCCCAGGAGAACCCTGATGCTGAGAACTCTCCTTTATTTAGAATATTAGTGTAAGTGAAAAAAACAGTTTGGGCAAGGAACTGTCTCAGGGGTGGCAGTTTTACTTGGAGGAAGAGCACGGACGTTGGCCAGACACAATATGCTTCACTAATCTAAACTTCCTGTTGTTTAACCATTCATTTTGTATAGAACCTATGTTCTTTTGGGCCCACAGTTTAACCATTCTCTCCTCTGCTAAGTCCCCCACAACCCAGGGTCTTGAATTTGAGTTTATTCCTGGACTCCCTTGTTCTTAGAGAGGAGGGAGCTGATGAGGGAAGAGAGGCCCGAAGGGCCAGTAGACTGTATTCTGCAGCATTCTGGGATCATCATGGATAAAGGGAGGATGGAGCAGCATTAGGTGTCCAGAGATTTCCTCTCTGTTTAAAATGAATGTGCACAAGCTTGGTGTGGTAGAGCACACTGTCATCCCAGGTGCTTGGGAAGCAAGAGGATTATAAAGTTAGGGCCAGCCTGGGAAATTTAGCAGGATCCTATGTAAAGGAGGCATGGAGGGAAAAGGAAGGAAAGGAGAAAGGAAAGATGTGCATGTGCAAAGAAAACTAATTTGCTCGAAATCCTCTTCTGTAAGCATCTTGTGTTATCACTGATTTTCTTATTTTAGGCATGTAACAAATGCAAAAATAGTTGTTATAATGCATGTAATGCCTGTTAAATACTTACATGACATTTCTGTGTTCTGACCCTTCCTCATATAAAAATTCCAGGACAACCTTGTAAAGTAGGCACATTTAACGTCCACAATTTACAAATAAGGAATCTCAGACACAGAGAATTTAAGTAATGTTCTCAAGTCTCTGAGAGGAAGAGTTAGATGTCAAATCTAAATAGTCTTACTCCAGATCCTAAACATTAAATTAATACTGCCTACCAACCTAGGGGTTTTCTTTCAAAGGAGCTAAAATAAAAACCTGTGTCAAATCAACCACATTCTTAGTAACACTCATGTATTTTATTCTGTGGCACTCATAAATGCCTTTTTCCTCTGGCCAGATTGTGGTGTTTGCAGCCAGAGCCATGTTTTCCTACTTATTTTGCATTCTCACAATACCCAGAAGTACTTGTTAAGTAGTTGATGAATAAATGAATGAATGAGTGAATGAGCCAAACTATTTCTCTGATTCACTGTGTGCCTCTTTAAGTGTCTAAGGAAAGGACAAGCCCAGAGTCTTACACCACCTGATCTAGAAGTTCTTCAGGGATCAGAACAATAGTCCTTTCCTTGATCTTGGAGTCAGATGTGCTGTTTGAAGAATTAATCTTTTTGCTCAGAAATGTAAAGCTTCAGAGATAGAACTACAGTTAGAAATTGCTAATTCATGATGTTCTGCAGTATACACTGTAAACAAATAGGATTCACAGCTACGTCATTCTGGACAATCAGATGTTTGGAAAGGAGACTGGATATAATATTTGAATAGTTACTGTTGGGGGTTTGCTAGGTACTTTGTAAATCTTTGTCCATTTAATCCTCACAGCAATTATTCAGGACACACATTAAGAGATGAAGTATTGTTTTGATTCATTTTTTGAGACAAGGTCTTCTGTATAATGCAGGCTGGTCTTGAATTCATGGTGATCCTCTAGCCTCAGCCTCCCGAGTACTGGGATGACAGACAGGTGGGTGCCACCATGCCCAGCCTAAGAGATGAGATTTGTTCTGAAAAGTTAGGTCACAAAAAAAGAAAAGAAAAGAAAAGAAAAGAAAAGAAAAGAAAAGAAAAGAAAAAAGAAAAGAAAAGTTAGGTCACTGGATCAAAAAGGACATCTTGTTAGAATGTCAAACTCACACTAGTTGGCTTTAGGAATTTGACTTTCACTTACTGCTGTGTCCAATACAGGGGTCCTATCTCCTTTTCCAGATTGATTACATGGCTTTGCAGGTCTCATCCACCATCTTCCTGTGCAGTGCACAGCCTGCAGTCCATCTCAGAGCCTGGGCTGAGTTGGAATTTGAGTTGGGCTGCAGAATTGCTAAGCCATCTCTACTACTTATGATCAATGTGTGAAAGGTTTGTTGGGGGGTTTTCTAATGTGATTCTCTTGGCCAACAGTTTGCTGCTTTGTAGCACAGTCATCTGTAGAATTCGTTTGCTTTGTCTTTATGTATTTTGGCTTCTGAACTTGCCAATTTGGCATGTTTAATTCTAAGCTTCGGTAAATTCATAATATTAAAAAATATATTATTTAAAAGCTCTACATAACTGAGTGTGATGAGTGTAGGATTCACAGCTGTAATCCTAGCTACTTGAGAGACTGACGCAGGAAGATCACAAATTTGAGACCAGGGAGGTAAATTAGAGAAACTCTATCCCAAGGTAAAATAAAATAGGCTGGAACGTAGCTCAGTGGTAGAGTAGTCACCTAGCATGCATGAGGCCCTGGTTTCCACACCTGGTACCAGAAAACAAAAACAGAAACCCTGTACATAGAAGCCGGCAATGTGTTGAAGAAGGTCGGCACTGACGTCCTTTCAGTCCTCTGGTGTTCCAGAGGACTAAAGAACTATGAGCAGGCCAAGCTCCTCATCTACCCCCACCCCGGAGTTCATTTATTCTACACTCTCAGACAGAATAAACTTGAGATGAGCAAAACAAAATTCAAGTAAAAGAGAAAGGAAAGGGGGAGGTAGGGACCGTAACAAAATGGTACACTCCCTACCTGCGCGGCTGTTTACATAATTGTGTTGTTATAACATTTCCTGTACTTTTCTGTAAGCTGATGCTGCCCTAATTATAGATTCTCAAAAGAACACTGCATTGTACCCCAAATTACATAGTACTTTTAAAAAGTACCTTCTTACTGGTTTACCAAATACCTTATAAACTCGTAATTACATAAAACAATTCAGGATCCAGAATAAAAACAGCCTGTACTGTTAACAGATGTTGGTATTGTTACATAATTGAGTACAAGTCTTTTAAAGATCTATAATATTTTTCTCATATAAAAAGAAAAAAATCACTCATTATAGTCATAATGTGTCACTTAGACTCCTGATCAAACAGAATGCATGTGTTCTATTCTGTGAGCTCCATACAGTTCATTGTAAAGGGACTTGCCTTTGTGGAAGGGGAAGTGCCACCTCCAGCAAATTGCTTTTGCGGCCTATATGCCTACTTGTTAGCCTGTGGGCACCTGGGCCAGACAGGGGCTGGGCCCTCTTTATCCTCAGAGCACCTGCACACCACAGCCCCCCAGCACTGAGCCCTGGGGTGGTCGCCATCCCCAGCACTGGTTCCCTCTGAGACCCCTGCGACTTCTAAGAGCTCCTTTCCCACCAGAGCCTCCTTGTCATCCTTAGAAACCAAGGCAACAGTTGGCCCTTCTGTACGGAGGCTCTTGTCCTGCTCCCACGTGCCTGGTCTGTCTTCAATGGAAGTGGATCCAGTGACACAGACAGTAACCAAGTAGAGCACAACAGAGGAAATAAGTCTGGGCTGGACTTAATGTTTAATTTAATTTTCAATTTAATTTTCTGTGTCGTTGTTAAGGGAGAAAAAGTTACTTAGGCCAGTAGAACTGGACAGAGACTTGTGTTTCTCATTACAGAAACAAAACAGGGAAAGACTTTTAGAGCTTTGTATTGACAGACATCCCCATATTTTCCTCACCAGAGACGAATTCTCTCTCTCTCTCTGTCTCTGTCTCTCTCTCTCTCTTTCTGTACCAGGAATTAAACTCAGGATCTTGCACTTGCCACGCAGATGTTTGTGCCGCTGAGCTGTCCTCAGCCCAAGAATTGTCATTTTAGAACAAGCCAGACGTACTCACAAGCTTACTAACTCACTCACTCATTCCTTTGAGTTCTTGATATTCACTTTAAGATAGTTCTTTTCTCTAAGAAAACCATCCCTTTTGTGGCAAGAATTTTGAAAAACAAGTTACTAAAATGGGCTTCATGTATTTTTATTGTTTGGTTTTGTTGGAATTTTTAAAATCTCACTTCTGTTTCTATAATTTTTCCCACAAAAATCAAGATTGTTGCTCACTTCGTTGTGACTGCTTGTGGCACACCAGTTGGTCCAGGGAGACCGAAGTGCAGGGCTGGGACAGTCTGTGAATGTGGAATGCATGCTTACAATGCATCTCTGTGCCTGAGATCAGTCACTCACGGTGCACAACAGAATGAAACAACTTAAATTCAACAATCAAATTTGCAATTACAAAATAAAACCCTGAAAATAGATTGATTCATAAATGCCAGTGGATGAGTGTTGAAAGTGACATTATGGTGACATTTTATGGCACTACAACATCAGCATTACCAATTTTATGTCAATAAACAGCTAGGTTAACCGATTTACTTTGTGCTTACCTGTTTTTTTCAGTTAAAGCGAGCACACACATTGGGAACAGAGATACATTATCATAAACCACCTATTTTCTCCTGTAAACCCTGGCATTGCTGGTGCTTGAGAGTCCTGCTCTAGTTTATTTTTATTAGTATATGTTTGCAATACATGCTAATTACATTCTACTAGGTTTGGTACATACACATCTCCTATCTTGATCCTACCTGATTCCCCCTTTTCCCTCTGTTTCCCTAGTTCTCTTTCTGTCTCTAAAGTCTGCGTCTTGTTGAACCGGTCTAACTCTGCTTCCAGATCTTTTCCCCAGTGTATTTCCATTTGTGTCACCTAGAGCTTGTTTCAGGTAGCTCATACTATTTATTTTGGTGACTTTTAAATTTTTCCCCCCACAGTACTGGAGATCTCACTCAGAGCGTGTGCCACTGAGCTATATATATACTCCAGCCCTATTCTGCTGACATTTCATTTCATTTCATTTCATTTCATTTCATTTCATTTCATTTCATTTCATTTCATAGGACTTTGATGCTTCTTTGTAGTTTTGAAAAAATACTGTTTATCATGTGAGCCAAGCCTGAAGCTTCTGAGTTTGAAGTACAGTATAGGTGTCCTTAATTCAGTAATGACAGGCAATGACTGTGGCACTCTGGCAAAGAAGCTTGGGCTCTTCTCCCCCAAGTTCTGATCACAGTAACTTAAACAGACATTCTGTTTTCTTGGCACATTATCCTATTTTCTTGCAAATTAATATGGTACTTGCAGTTCTCAAGGCTAAACTGTACACAGTATTTCTGAATGGTGCACTTGGGAGAAGCAGATATATTAACTGTTACTCTGAAGTTGAGAATTTGAACTATTAATTGCTCTACTGCATTTGTTCTCTGTGTAAAATTTTGTTATAACAGTGCTAATTACTAAGCAGCTGAATTTGTGAAAGTACACAGCAGTAATTTGCACCTTACTGTTGTCTTGCTATTAAAAAATTATGAACACATACACAGGGCACATGTACTGGATTTCTGGACTTCCCAAGGGCACATTTATCTTTGGGCCGCTCATGTTTTGACTTGTGTTCAGCATTTGGGTTTTATATTTGTGTTTTTCAGACCGTCATTTTACCCTAATAAGAGCTGTTGAGTTGCTTTTCTTAGGACATTTTTAAGAGGACAAGGAGCACAGAGAGGTAAAAGACTGGAGTTGTTAAATTACTGTAAACTTTATTTACTTTGCTAGTTTTAGAACAAGAAAAGTCCCCTTTGAAGTTTCTTCCTACTATGTGAAATCATGAACTGAAATAGTCATATTTTAGGATTTTAACTACTGTGTTAGAGTCAGTGTATCAGTAGCTGAAAAAAAAAATAGGTTCTGTGGATTCACACTCCAAGTAAGTGTTTTACATAGAGTCAATAACATGCAAACTAGGATAGTTTTTTGTTTTGTTTTTATCTCTAGAAAGAACAACTTCAAATATTGGGGAAGACTTTATTTTTGCCCTATGGATGGGTCAAAACATGTGTTCCTGGTAGCTTTTAAGTGTTACTTACTAACTTATGAGTTAAAAGCATGGTGAAAGGAGCATATTTCAGATACCTGTTATTTGGACTTCTGGCTGCCAAAACTTTTTTTTTTTTTTAGAAGAAATGTGTATTTGTAAAAAGTGATTTTTTTTTTCTTTCCCAGTGCTGAAGTTTTACTGTACTTAAAGAAATCCCGCTTGTGGGCAGAAAGCAGAGGTTTCAAAGGAACTTCATCTCCATATGGTTTTATTCGATAATCCCTTATCCTCCATCTTCAGCGCTCATTCCTTTGCTCTCTTGCCTGTGGCTACATTTCTATCTCTGCATCAATTAGCACAGTGATTTATACAACAAGCAAGCAGTTTAGAGGTAATGGTACACAATTAACATCTCATTCCACCATAAAGGGTATGCTAAATACCCCAGTCATTGCTTTCTCTGCCTGGAATTGAAATAAGTGTTTGTCCTAATTCATATGCTATCTGATGTGAAGTGGGCCTGCTTTGTGCTGCACTACACCATTAATCTAATTATAGATAGCTGCAAATGAAGTGCTGTCAGAGCTGGGAGATTGAAGAAAATAGCCTTTTGTCATTTAGCCTGACTCTGTGAAGCAAGATCACACTTTACAGGGCACTACTGCAAAATGGAAATCTCAATAATATTGCTGCCTGTTGCATCTTTTCTAATTACTACAGCATTGTAAACACAACTGGGCGCTGATATAAATAGAGCTGTAGATATGCTGTCATGTGGGTTGTAGGAGAAAGTCCTCCGAGTGCTGTTGAATTAAATGATGCATCCTGATTGACAGCTACCTTGAGACTGTGCTGATGGAGTCGTCACAGCATTATGCTAACAGACTGCTCCATCACTGCAGCTGTACAGGGCTGGGGCTTGCCAGGCCCAGTGCTTTCACTGCTCTCTGTTCCTTTCACCTTCGCCTGAGCTGTGATGCCAAGAGGACAGCCGCGGGCTTTGATTCTGTGTGTTTAGAATAGTTTCTTGAAGATAAATTGTGTTTGCTAGGAATCGACTACTACTGTGCAGATAGAGGGAAGCGCATTGTGTGTGGCTTTGGACCTTGGTGTGTTTTCCTGCAAGTGTTAACTGATAAATTGCAGTTCTGATTCCACCTAAATGTTTTCTGGCATGATGTTTTTAACAGTGTGTCATTGTCTAGCTCATTACTTCTGTCACTTTAAAAACAGTGATCATTTTTTGCAGCTCTGAGTTAGAGAAGCAGACCTGGGGGACTTCTGGAGCATTTGCTTTCATACCCCGGAAAGGAAGATGCAGCTTACTGTTTGAGCCTTGTGGGGCTAGAAGGTGTAAAACCTTGCAAAGGAAGAGAGCCTCTGAAAAAAATGTGTCTGCCACCATACTTAGGAAAGGTCAGGTGTAGTTTTTGGGCCAGTGCTTCAGAATCTGAAGATAATTAGTGTAAAATAACTTATAGTAAAAGTTCATCACTGGCCTTTGACTCTTCAGTATAGCTTAGATGGTCAATAATTGACCATCTAAGCTATACTTAGCTATACTAAGCTATACAATAAAGTTAGTAATTGATTGACTATACTGGAAGAATGGAAGAATGACTTGAAAGTCACTTAAGAGACTTTAAGAGATTCTGAAATCTTTAAGAGATTCTGAAATTCCAGTTGAAACCACCATATGTAAGCACACCAGAAACACAGCAGCACAGTAGCATGTGGGGTCTGTACAATCACTAGGCTATCTAGAGGTCTTGGAAAAGAAACCAAACATAGACCCAAACTCCCTAAGGGGCGCGTGCCCTAAATGAACGGAGGACCCAGCAGGATGGCATTCTGTTCTGTGTGCCCACCTGAGCAGAGCTTTTCCTAAAAGAGCAGCACTGAGTTCTTGTGGTTCTCTGCTTATGCCTTTCACATCTGCTGAGATTCATTTTCTTTCTGTCTTTGAAACTTTTTGGGAAAAATTTTCTTGTTAGACATGCTTTCACATTGTAGATACCATAAAATTAATTGCTAGGAGACCCAGGTTGGGGGTGATTTTCCATTACTAGCTTATTAGCTAACCTCATTCTTTTCCATTGTTGTCACATTATGGATGGAGGAGCTGGTGCAGGCCAAACCTGTTCTCTGCTCAAAGTGACACCTGTTCTCTGCTCAGAGTGACACTACAAAGTGTTTTCAAGAACTTTCTATTCATGTGATGGTGGTTTGAAGAGCAGCTCCATGCAGTCAGCACAGTGAAGTTCCATTTACTATGGAGCCTGGCCCGGATCCACTTCCAGCTCCACAGTAGACCAGTCCTTCCAACAAACAGCTTCTCATCCTTCAGCTGCTTCTCCTGACCTACACAGGGTGAAACCCTGACATCTTTCAGAGCTTGCCTATCCATCCTGTCTGCCTTCCAGGCCTTGAACTTGCACAACCTGAAAACATCAATTGTGTGTTTTTTCTGCTTGAAGACAACAGAAAATCAAAATCTTTACTTTCTGGGGAATTTTGCACACCTGAGAGATTTTTCAGTGCCCATCCAAAAAACTGAACTTGAACCCCAAAGTCACCATAGGGCACTTTCCTGAGCTATCACCTAGTTGACTGTTTTAGGTTCTCAAAGAATCCAAGAAACCACAAGCTACCAATTTTGATCAGAAGTTCTGAGAGCCCTGTGTCTGTTTTTTAAATGACATCTTTTGGGGTATCAAAGGCTTCCAGTTTTCACCAGACCATTCACATGGATGGTCCATATGCTGCACCCTCTGGGCTGCAGCCAGTCACATGCCCCGTGACCGCCACAGGAGCCACCAAGAGGCCACTTTGAGAGCGTGTTTGTGTGGGCACAGGGACACAGGTGGGGTCCAGACAACATCAAAGGTAATCTTAAGAAGAGAACCTTCTCTCTGCCTCCCCTTTTTATATTCAGAAAGATCATTTTTAAGCCAACTGTGTGCAGCCAGGCTTTTCCTGAGTTTACTCCACTGTTATTTTTTACTTGTGATTACAATAAGTCGCTTATCCCCCAAACAGATTTAAGAACAATAAACAAATACAAAAGAAAAAGAACATCTCATCAGTAACAAAGCCTGCATCTAAAGGCATTGAGTTTGATGACTCTTTTACATCTCTTTCCAAGCAAAGCAGGAGCCCTACAGTGAAAGGAATCCAGAAGATATGAAAATTATAAAAATAGTAACAAGATCCAGTTTTAGTCCAGATCTGGTAATTTCTGGGGAGAAATAGTGCTGAATACAGCCTTAGGACTTTATTCGGGCTTATTTGTAATATATGTTAGCTAAAATTAGTACTTAAATGTATATGCTCTGGGGCTGGGATTTAGCTCAGTGGCTTAAGCGCCTGCCTGGCAAGCGCAAGGTCATGAGTTCGATCCCCGGTACCAAAAAAAAAAAAAAAAGTATACGCTCTGGTGAAAGACCATACACTGTATTCTCTTCATTATTTACAGATAACTTTCTTGAAATCAGAGTATATACTTTGAAGTCAAACTGTACACAAAACAAGGGTGAAAAAATCTGTATATTACATTGAAAACTAATAAGGAAGCTCAATGCTGACCGGACCATTAGAAGGAGCATCCCAGGGTGATGCCCCTTAGAAAAGTAACTTTCCATTAACTCTCATGCCTGTAGTGATCCTGGATTTGCCTTTGCAAGGCAGACAGAGCACAGATACTAAAACTGTGCAATTTGGCCCAATTATATTCCCCCCTCTACTTCTTTACCCCCCCCATAGATTTAATGAAGGACTGGAGGTACAATTCAATGCTGATAAATAGTCCCTCTGCCCAGAATGTTTATTAGACTGACAGCAGCATGCACTCTCTTTGCTTTTCTCCTGTGCCACTTAAGACTCAGATGAATTTTAATAGGAGCAAAAAGCTTTTATTTGCACTGTAATTTCACTTAAGGATCATATCCTTCAGAAACTGGCAGATGCTTGTATGTCTTGATTGCAAAACATACACTCAGGAGTAAAGAAACATGCAAAAGATGTTATTATTCAACCTGTCATGGTGTCACAAATCTGCTTGGAACTTAGGCCTTCAGAGCTCTTCACTTGGCCCTCCCCCAGCCCTTCCAGAGAGGCCCTGCAAAGAGCCCACTTTCAGGCTTCTGCGTCCCTGTACTGAATCCCAGGGCAACCTGGCTTGTCTTCTCATCCCTGCATCCTGCCTGCATGGCGCCCATGGGAGGCTGTGGGGTATCCAGCTTTCCTGCAGCAAATCAGTGCTGCTCTGTGCTTCCACCTCACCTGGGAGACTGCTGGGAATCCAGAGAACTTTAGGTGATGGCTGTGATTTCCCCAGGAACTCTCTGCAGACCTTTTCATCTGATAGAGCAAATTTCATCTGATAGAACAAATTGTGGCTCTAGGATTTTCCCTGTCTAGTAGGAATTCTCTATTAAAAATGTTCTGTTTGACCAGACTTGACTTAATGTTCCCCTCAGTGTTGGAAAGCCAGCTACAAAAGGTACCACAGAAATACCTGGTTGCATATATGGTTTTCTCTCACTGTTTTCAAAATCTTGATTCATGGTCTTAGTTCAGAAGGTATTTTTATTGTAACTTATCTTTATCTTGTTACACTAGAAAGACCACATGATACTGTGCCTGAAAAGAAAAGCATGGTTTTTCTATTGTGAATGTAAATTTTTCTGCCACTGAAAAATATTTGAATTTCAAAGATTGTTTTGCCCCAAGTGAACACTGAAACTCTTTGTCTTAAGTTACTGATATAAGCAGTGCAGAAGCTCTTGTGCGGGTGCAGGTGGTTTGAGACAGCAATCTGCTGCCATCTACTGGTGGGCATTCACACCGTCGCCGCTGTGTTGGTCAACCCAACTTGGGGGTTCATGTTTTTCTAGATAAGTTTATAAACACCGCAGGGAATACAAGCAAAATTTTTGCTATTTTCTATTCATTTATAAAGTTTTTCTATGTTTTTCCTTAAGGGTCCAGGATGATTATTATATTTTGATGATTAATAACTGGAGTAGTTCTTGTTTCAAGGAATTTTAAGAATGTAACAGGGTCACAACATATGCCAGAAACAAATTAATATATTTTGATGCTATGTACAAGGATTTTACAACATTTGACTTAAAAGATGTTATCGTAATTTTATTTAATTTTTATGTTATTGTAATTTTAGTTTAAAATTAAAACTGATTTTGAATAGGCAATACTTTGGAGGAAAAGTTCACCATTTAAACACCTTTATGGTTTTGTTTTGTTTTGTTTTGTTTTGTTTTCCCTCAAGTACAAGGTGCGTGTCTTAACAAAACTCGCTGCAGAACTGAACAAATTCATGCTGGAGAAAGTGGCTGACGACACAAGCAGCACTCTGTGCTCTCCGATGCCTGGAGTGGTGGTGGCCATCTCGGTCAAGCCTGGAGACATGGTAAGGGCCCTGACTGGCTCTGAGCACGTGCTGGTCCCAGCCTTCTCCTCAGATGAGAATGGGCAGCAGCACTGTCATGCCCTGTGCTTTCTTTCTCAACTCAGACTCACACAATGAATAGTCAAACATATTTTGTGCATTCTTTGTCTACTCGTTTTGCATCTGAATTATGTTGGTGACAATACCTCTGGGCACCTACCCTCCTCCCAAGTGATCTAGGAGTGGAGCTGAAAGAAGGCTGGATGCATTCTCCTATAGCTTACATCCAGTGTTTTGGGGAGTACTGAAATCCTGTTTACTCCCCAGCACTCTACAAATAGCCTTCCAGTGGGGAGCTTTTTGCATGATTTCTGGTCTATAAAAGCTTATTTGGGAAAGGTTAATTCCACAATCTGTACAGTACTAGCACATTTCTAGAACTTGGGAAATAAAATTTAGGATCACATTTTGGAGTTTTGACCTTGTGACACTAACACACAAATCAAGACCATATTAAAATGTCCTTACATGTTTAGTTACAAGATAACTTGCAATGGATGCATTGGTAGTATGCAGGCATTTTCTCTCTCTCTCTCTCTCTCTTTTTTTTTTTTTTTTTTTGGTACTGGGGATCAAACTCATGACTCAAGGAAAGCACTTGAACCACTGAGCTAAATCCCTGGCCCCTGTGCAGGCATTTTCTAGAGCACAGGTTGATTGATTAGCAGCAAAAGTGAAAAGAAAACAATTTAAGATGCACCCAGGTTTCTAGAGGTATTTAAGTCCTTGCATTATTTTGTATGTAGAAAAGCAGCAGCTGAACATGATAGACTTTCATGGATTTGGGGTGATTCAATTTTCTATCTCAGTGAAACCATTGGGGGTTTTATCTTTTCCTGGAAAGGCTATGTTAAAATCCCTTCTGGTTTCTATATTAACGCAGATAAGATATCTTCTTAACATACAGGAAAACTTTTATAGTTGACATTGGTTTCTAGAGAAGCATTTACAATCAAAGACTATTAAATAACAATGATCGGGTTCATTTGTTATTGATGATCAGCCCTGAAACTTGATATACAGAGTTCGAAAACTGACTTAACAATGGCATTACCTGGCAATATGGACAAAGAACTACCAGCCTTTTCTGGAAATGTATGAGAAGCTAAGTAGTTTTGAATCCTTACATTTACTTTGTGGGAAGGTCTGGAAAAAAAATCACTAAAGTTGCCTAGTTCTGGATGCTAGGACTTGGGAGAGATGGATGGCACAGTGTGTGATATGTGTGTATCTGCCTCATGCAGATCTGTCTTCATTCTGAGGGTGAGGGGCATCAGATGAGAGTTCCTCAGCGCCGATCAGCAGTCACAACATGTTAGCAGAGCAGTCAGTGGAATCTTCCAGTGACTAGATGGCAGGCTGGTGGACAACTGAAGGGTTTGTTTTCTTCACGTTTTTCTGGAAGCCAAGTAGTCTGCCTATTGTCAGCCTGAGTTTGTCAGTCCTAATCATGCAACTTTAATTGGAAAATCACATTTGTGCTTTTTTTCTCTTGGTAATAATAAGTGTTTACCTTAAACCCTTACTTTTCTCACACCTGGGTCTAAGAGCCTGCACAGGAGGAGGCAGGGCTGGGAGGAGGGCTGACTCCTGCCTCCAGTGTGGAGGGCTGAAGTGCAGACCTGCCCCTGTGCGCCTGCCCAGTGTGCAGCCGCCCAGCCGTATGCAGTGCCACAGCCCAGAGAGCTTCCAGGACCATACCAGGGTGTCTTCTGGATTCTTAGCAACTGCTGTCTCGTGGCCCTGTTTTCCCACATACCAAAAGGGTCTGGCCTTCATACTTCCCATTTCCTGGTTAGTAGCTTAATGTGAGAAAACAGGACATCTAAGTTCTGTGCTTATTTCTTTGGTGTAGCTCAGATAGTGAAAACACCCACTAGTGATTAAGTATGAGTACTCAAGAATGGCTTAATTTGAGAATCCACTGACTGGTAAGATTATTGCTACAGAGAAACAGGGCCTATCTTTTATATGTTCCTTAAAATCAGAGTTCTTGGGGGACTAACTGCCTGGCAACATGGCCGTCGTCTTGGTGGCCTTCATCTTTGCACTCCTGTGCCTGGGCCAGGCAGGCGGCGGTGTGTGTCCTTTATTGCCTGTCTCTGGGGCCTTGCAGAGCTTCCTTTCACAGGCCGTGCTGCTGTGCTGTGATAAAACGGTATTTTCTCAAATTACTATTATTTGTGAAAAAGAATCCCAAATTTCTAATGCTGAAAGGGTAAGGAGTTTAAACATTGGCTTCTACAAGAACTTTTATAGTCCAGTTGTTCCTTGTGTAGTAATTAAAACATAAGAACCTTTCCTTGGACCAAGGGCCTAGTACTCACTTGAGGCCCTTAGAGGAAAATATCCCTTGTAATTTTTAAGGTTTTGTGGTTTTAAATTATTTTAACACTTCAGGGCATGTTGTGTTTTTCTCAGCAAAAACAATACGCAGTGAAGTTCTGCTTTTATCAGCAGAAAGATAAAAGAATCAATCATCTCTGAAGGAAAACAGGGGCCTGAAAACAATGAAGGATCTACAAGCATTGTTTTACTTTGAAATAGTCTTTATAGCTTAAATTCCAGCAATCTGTAATTTTTACATTGACCATAAGTAAACACTGACAGATCTTAGGATGGTGGGTCTGACAATCATAAGTTCTACAAAAGTGTCACAGTTAGTCATAACTAATCTATTTTGTGAAATAAACAATTTGAAGAGAATTTAATAGCCTCAGAGATTTGGGGTAGCTGCTTAGATATAAGAAATACACTTGGAGGGCTTGGAGTGTGGAGATCTGAGAACCGATCACTTGAAACATTTCCCCTGTCCTGAATACTGAGGTTGTGTGTTATTCTAAATATTCTTTTAGGCTTGCCATGCAAAATTTTCTGATGCTTTAAAATCTCCGTGATATAGTATTTGACGTTAAATGTGACTGCAAATCATTTTTTTACATGATTATATGTATAATAGTTATTTTTAATATGTGGGAAAATATTAGTATGCAGTGAAATGCATATAAGCAAATAAATCGTAGAATAGGAGTAAATTACTAAAGTCACAAGTCACAAACTTTTTTTTTGTTCTGGCTTTTTGAGATAGTCTGGCTATGTAGTTGAGGTTGGCTTTGAACTCCAAGTGACCTCCCTGCTTCAGCCTCCTAAGCTGGGATTATAGGCATACACTACCACACCTGGCACAAGTCACAAACTTAATTCAGAAAAAAAAAAAAAAAGAATGATTTTCACATGACTCTTGTGACTACCAAAAATGTTTTTATACTGACTGTCATCACAAGTACTGTTATAAATTGGGAACACTCAATCAAATCAAAGTGCTAATCAAAACTAGCACTTTTATGACACACTTAGTTGTTTTGGGGGAGGTACTGGAGATCGAACGCATGACCTTGTACTTGCCAGGCAGGCGCTTATGCCGGTAAGCTAAATCCTTAGCTCTACACACTTAATTTTCTAAACTGTCTTTATGATATTTTTGAATCAAAGCATTTAAAACATATATTTTTTCAGAATAATGGTGAAATACATTCTGTCCATGTGTCAACATTAAACTTACAGCTGCTATATTTATTGCGTGTTTATTATGACTTTGAACATTTTGGGGGGGGGATTTGAACTCACAACCTTGTGCTTGCCAGGCAGGCAGTGTATCTCTAAGCTACATTCCTAGCCTTTACTTTGACTTTGACTAAAATGAAGGCATTATAAGTACATTTATTTTGTTAGCCTTTTGATATCAGAAACAAAACAATAAAAAGAGCCAACTCAAGGAGATTTTTTTTTTCTTTTTGAGACAGGATCTCACTATGCAGTTAGGGCTGGCCTTGAGCTCACTTTGTAGCCCAGGTTGGTCTCAAACTCACATTAATCCCGCCCTAACCCTAACTCTAACCCTGCTGCCTAGCCTCCTGAGTGCTGGGACTGCAGCTGTGTGCCACCATGCCAAAGGAGATATTTTAACATTGCATTTAGTGACTCTTTTGGGTTACGTTTGGATTCTGCAGTTATCCCAGACATTTCTTACGCATCAGAAGATTAAAAGATACAACACATAAGGCTGTATACCCATTTACATGTCTTTCTCTACACTAGTTTGTGACTCATTTGTGAAACCAAGAGCGGCACTAGATACCTGTTCTTGTTCTTGCCATTCAGCCCATTCCTATTAGCAAGACAAGTTCTGGAGTATTTTTGTGGGCTGAGCTAAGGAAGAGCTATGCTGTATCCTTTTTTTTTTTTTTTTTAACTCTATCCTTTAGCAGAAGGGAAATTAAGCATTTGGGATTATTGCTTTTAAGAACAACGCGTTAGGCAAGAAACATATATTGGTGAAAACCCAGTGTTTTAGTCACTAATCCCCTACTCAGATTTCACTTTGGCTTTTCCTCCTGGCCTGTGCTCCTTTGGGGAAGGCTCCCAGCAGGTAGGGACCATGGTCCAGAGGTACCCCGTTGTAAAGCCTGACATTCACACTTCCTCTTTGTTTTCAAAGCTCTTGCAATTGAACTTACAGCCAATCTTGGAGACTGGCAAGTGAACTTGGCAAAAAAAATCTTTATTTTTCATTTCTTAAACAAATAAATCTTAAAACTCCTTAGCGCTCAGGTATTCTAGATGAGAAGTATTGGGTTGGGTGGTTGGTATTGCATTTGGTGCCTCATGCAGCTCTGCAGCAGTAACTGCGTCTTTCTGTGGCAGAGGAGCTTATTCAGCTGATCAGTACTTCAGCTTCTGGTTGCCTTGATTTACAGTCATAAAATGATAGCAATAATTAGATGTACATATTTTACAGCAGTGGCTATTTAAGCAGCTTATTTGACAATAAGATGATTTCACACCCAAACCTCAGGTTCTATTCCATAGCATGTATAGAGACATGCATTCATTAACATTTTTAAACCTTTAAATCATGAAACATTACAGATATACAGAAAGTTATGGAGAATAATTTCACAAGTACCATATGCTCTGTGTTCACCTTTACCATATTTGTTTCAGATTTTGTTTAGCAATTAAGCCTTGCATATCTCATGACTTGCCCTGTGGCCTATCTTCAGTTGAATTCCCTACCCCATCTTCAGAGGTGATGACTCTCCTGAGCCTGGCCTTTTTTCACTTGTTTGACTACTGGTGGTTGAACTGAGGACCATTACCCCAACCTCCATCCCAAGCTCTTTTTATTTTTCATTCTGAGACAGGGTCTCACTAGGTTGCCTAAGCAAGATACAAATTTGCAGTCCTCCTGCCTCAGTCTCAAGTGCTGAGGTTACAGACATGTACTACTATGCCTGTCTTTGAACCTGGGCTTTTATTCACTTCCAAATTAACATTTATTCTTAAATTTTAGAGCTAGCTTTTGTTATTGGAAAACATTTGGGAATTTTTATAATTTAACCTGATGGTAACTATCAATAAAAATATTTTGATGGATCAATCAATAAATTTAAAATCATAGGAGAATCTTGTGCAAGCTTAGCATTGATTCTCTTTTCCAAGAAATGATCTCCTTTGCAATGAAAGGGCATATTATCTTTGTTTTCAACATACTTGAAGAAGATAACCATTCTCAACCTTATCAACATTTAAAATACTTTTCTTCTTTTACTAAAAAATAAATTTAAAGAAAAACCATCATTTTACTGAGTCCTTTAAAATACCCTACTTCACAAAGGTAGAGTTGAGACTCATTTCATACAGGAATTGTAAAGAGCATAAATTTTAATTATTTCCCTAACCGTGGGCTTTGGCTCCATTTGTCAGCTAAGAGAGCAGTGAATAGTAATGTTTTTCTTCATTTTAAGGAATTTTAAGAAGCGCTGGACTTTTTTTGACCTGGCCATGTTTCAGTGCCTTCCCTGAGTTCTGGGCTCCGCCACACGGGAGTCCCAGGAGAAGGAGCAGGCAGAGGGCGAGCCTGCAGTCCCAGAGCCAGCAGCCTTAACTGTTAACCACTGTGTGGCCTCTTCTTTCACCGTCCCCAGAGTAAGGGTGCCGGAGGCCTCAGCGCCTCAGAGGATTGCCTTGGGGACATTCCTGACTACTGCAGTCTGCTGGGTTTCCTTCTCCCTCCTCTTTACACGAAGATGCTGCAAGAAACACATTTCTTCTCCAGGAAATACCAGGGCATATTTAGTAGCTATCTTAGCAGCTCAGAGAGGAAGTTGGAATAATCAGATTCCAGCCTGCCTTTCAACCCAATCGGAACTGCCTTCTTAGATCTCAGGGCCTCAGTACGCACTGCTTTGAGGCACCTGTGTGCTAAGCAGTGCAGTCTGTAAAAGTGTAATTGAAGGATTTTCACTTGTGTAGAGTAGTCAGCAGGGCTGACACTGATCCCTGGTTTTGGGGGCCCAGTGCAGTGAAGGGGAGACTGCAGCAGGCCGGTAAGCCCTTTGAGCCTTCTGTCTCATTTGGCAGAAAAACACAGAACACAAGACAACAAAAGAAGGCTCCTTTTTCCATCAAAATTCTTGCTCCCCTCCTTGCCTCTCCCCCAAAAAGGGGACTGAGTTTTCAGCTGTACACGGTGATTTGGTGATCACTCTTGCAGGGAAACAGTTGCTGTCTGAACAGGCAGGAAACAGTTTTCTTTTAATTGCCGAAATCATTCGGAAGTGCTACGTGCCCTGCTTCTATACAGCAGATGCTGTGCATTAATTGGCCTGTGTAGAAATGACCCAGGGTTCCGTGCAGCGGGCCCAATTTTAGGCAGAGGGTTTAAATAGCTTATTTATTATTTTGTATGGTCTGGCGTACATTATGTGCCCCTGCACGTGTCGTGTTTCATGGTCTGCAGTTTCTAATGTCATGTGGGTTTCAAAACCTGTGTTTCTCGGGTAATGTACTAGCAGCAGGTAAGCTCAAAATACCATCCATCAGGAGCTAATTTTTTATCCAGATACTCCAATGACTGATGAACCTGTCTTTTGTATGAATGTTTAGCACAGTAGAAAGCCATATGCCACTGGCACCGTTTCCTCTGCATTCTTTACAGTTGATAGAGAGTGGGCTTCCAAGGGAGGAACCAGCCCGACGCCATTTGTGTCTTCTTGCCTATATTTAAGCGTGAGCACCTTTAAAAAAGCCCTGCTTTCAGTCCACAAAAGAGGGTAGGGGCTGTCTTAAAGGAAACCTGACTCCCATAATGATTTTCTTTATCAGAAATAGGACTGCACACTCTTAATAGGGAACCTTGTTTTGTTCCTCCCCGTCTGTTGCCAACAGACCTCAGCCCATTAGAAGGGCCTCCCTTGTGTGGAAAGACCACAGCTGTTACTGTAAATCTCATCCAGTCACTGTATCACCCCCATTTTGTGGCTCTGAAGGATGAAATTGAGAAATGGAATACTGTGCAGTCATCCTTTACATCTCCAATTTTAGGCCTCTGCCATCATTTTCATGCTTTTATTCCAAATCAAATAACATTAGTGGGCTACACCACCTTCTGATGAATATCTGGTCTCAAGTGCAGCTTTCAAGTCTCTACTTTTGGGGTCTTCTTTTTATGTTTGGCGGCAGTCTCCCCTCCCTGCTGTCTCTTTTCTTTCCTCTACTTTCTTTGAGCTTTCTCAGGGGTGAAGGCAGTTTGCAGTTTGCATGATACGTGTTGCCAAACGTGTCCCAGTCATGGTGTGTTTTCCGAGAGGGCGTGTGCAGAAGGATCTGTGTCTTTTAATCTTTGTGGAAGGAGTGAAGAGGACTTGGTAGAAGGAGATTGGGGGCTTTAATCAGAAACAAGATGTGGCTTAAATCATTAGCACAACAAAGCATACTATAAGCTTCAAGATAAAAGTCTCTGGGGAAAGAGTCCTCTGAAAATAAATGGAACTTGATAGATTTCCATATCATTTATAACTTCCCTTAATTACACTTGGAAGACTTGCCAGTAAAACTGGAAAATTGGCAGCCTCTATCCATTAGAGTCATTTTGCCGACCATGGCAAGCAGCTGGCTTTACTGGATTTTATTTCCCATCACTCACAATTAATCATCAGCTGGAGATGTCTGAAACTCTTCAGCACAGAGCAATGCCGGGTGACATCCGGGCCTCCTAAACATGCGAAAATCTGCTGAGTAAATGGGCCGAGTTCCCTCTCAAGCTTACTCTTTTGGGGGCAAGGCTGGCTCCTGCTTAATGAGTGCCGCTCTGATAATCGGATGTGAATGTGAACCCTGACCCCATGTCAGAGGAGAGGATGCAATAAGTTGGATGAAAGATACAGGACTCAGGCCTCCAAACTTTGCACCAATTAGACAGGGAGCAGAGAAGTACATCAGGCAGGGCAGGCTCATCAGAAAGACTTGCGAGGCTTGTGACCATTTAGTGAGCCCAACATTGGAGACATCCTGTCACAATCATTAAGTCCTTATCAGATGACTCACAAAAGTGTTAGAGAAGTGCACGCACATGTGGCAGAGGCAGGCCCTGCCAACATGCTGTCTGAGACTGCAGGCTGAAGGGCTGCTCCATGTGCCCAATTAATGCTTGGCTTCCTGAGCACCCAGGCAGGCAGAAGGTGCTTGCTGCCTTGGGAGCTGCCAGCCAGCACTGTTGCACCCTCAGGTGTGTGGCGTGTCCTGTAGGGGAAAAGCAGCACAAGCAGCCAGGCTTCCACAACCAGGGGAGACAGCAGGTCTCACCTGAGCTGGAGGTGCCTCTTGGTGGGGGCCAGCGCCTGGCTTGGCACCTGCCCAGGCCCTGGAGCACGGTCCAGTGAAGCCACTGCCCAGTACCAGGCACTTGGGCTTCGTGTGTCCACTGCATTCTTGGCGCGTGGTTTGTGCTCACTGTACTTGCTTCCTTGACTTGATTTTTCAGGGATGAAACATGTTGGAATTAGGTCAAGCTTGTGTTTACATGCATGTGTTGGACAAAATGTAGCTCGCTGTTTGTAGGATATCAGGGAACATTTTGTTAAGAGTTTCCTTTTGGGGATGAATGAAAGAAAACAGTCTAGGAGAGACTGCTCCAAGTGAACAGAGGAGAAATGCATGGCTGAGGCTCCCTTCCTGGCTGACTAATACAAGCAGAGCAGCAGACACAGAGGGAATAGGGAGGGGACTGGGCAGGAGAAGGCAGGTGGAACCAAGGCTCTGCTCCTGTGGCTCAGTGCTGTGTTGGGGCAGGCAGAAGCTATGATACTGTTGGTGGGGATGTATTTTCTTTGATGTCCTTTTAATCACACTGCTGGAGGAAGGGACTGTGTTACTTCTGACTTTCTACTTCTGAGTGTCTTGGCTAACCAACAGGTTTTGTTAGAGTGATTAAGGGTCTGGGAGCTAGCCCTGGTAGACACTGGTAGATCAGCTCTTTGCAATTCCCCCGTGCCACAAACACCCAGGGCCAGACAGGGAGCACGGTCAGGGGCAGCGAAGAGCTTGCTGTTGTCATCGCCCCTCCCTTAGTTCCTAGGCTGTAGCAGGACTTGGAGGGGCTGTGGCCTGGCTCACCTGACCTTTAGCATCATTGTTGTGGGCCTCATTCTCAGATGGCCTTTGTCCCCTTGGCATGACCACTGGTAATCTGCAGGCTTTGTTTCTTCTATTTGCAGAATAAGCAGTGGGGACGCTGTCTGGCCAGCAGGTCCCAGGCAATAGGAGAAAGGGATAGGCAGGGGCGAGGCATATCTGCCGGCAGGGGGCCCAAGAAACAGAAGGGATAGGGGCGAGGGTGGCAAGCTGGGGCTCTGAGATGCTTGAGAGGAAGACAGGCCAGGTGCCCTTGTAGGAGGCCAGTACACAGGTACCTGTGGTGAGAGATCGTCCATCTGTGGAGGGAATAGCAGCCAGAGCCCAGAGGTGGAGAACGGATTCCTGTTTTGGATACAATTTCCATTAGGTCCATTCCCAAAGGCCTCCCCTGACCTGCAGCCTACCCACCCCGTGCTTGGGTGAGAGTGATTAGTGTCCAGCAGCTGGACCCTCAGCTGTCTAGGAAGCCACAGGTTGGGTCCACAGGGCCCTCCTACACTGAGCTCAGTGGCAGGGGCCACCTTGGGGGCTCTGCTCTTCTGTCTTTCTTGGTCCCTCCCTTCCTCTGCAGTGAGAAAAAGGTCTAAAGTGAGGACATGAGGGAGCGGTGACCCTAACACCTCTGGCTGGGGCACTTGTGCCGCTCGCTGCTGCCCTTGACCATGTCCTGCCTGTGCAGAGCAGCCCTTGAAAGTCTCTGGCTTGTCCGTGGACTGCAGATGCCAGGTGACAAGAATCAGAAGCGGCAGTGAGCACAGCTCCTCGGAGCCTGCTCGCCAGCACAGTGTCTCCTCGTGCCAGCTCTGAAGCTTTGGCATCCCCTCTCTTCCTATGTTTCTGTGCCAGGAAAAAGGAGCCCACCACCTGAACAGCAGAGGAAAAGGATGCACAGGGCTTAGCACTACACGCTGCCAGCAAGACAGCTTGGCCACTGGGGGGGGCTGGGGGGGACTTGGAGATCATTTGGGGACTGCAGGAAAGAACGTTCTTCGTGCACTTCTGCACCCCTGGCCAAGCACAGCCCGGAGGTGACTGACCCAGAGCGCATGCAGCATGTCCACCACACCCCACAGGGCCTCGAGTCTCAGTGTCAGGGGCTGGGAGGCTGTTTCCACAGAGCTCAGAGAAATCTGGCCTAGCTCATCCATCACTCATCGAGGCTGCAAAAAAGTGAGTAAGTAGGAGTAGCTTTTAGTCACAAGTTTTAGTCATAGCTGATTCCAGTTTAATGCCAGGGAGTTTGCACCCGGCTCAGCCTGGACTTCCCTCATAATAAAAGGCAAACATCAGAACACACAGCTTGTGTGGGTGCCTGCTGCAGCTGCCAGCTCCCTGCAAGGCCTGAGCAGAGCTCTGAAAGTCATTTCTGGCATAGGAAGATGCTTCCCAGGGTGGCCTTGTGGTCAGTACTTGGGTGTCTTTCAGAGCCAAGGACAGTGGTCCTCGTGCCCCTGCATGGAGCTGTGTTCCCAGCTTCCTGGGACAATAATCAGAAATACGACTTTGTGATGACAGCTGTACTGAGACATAATTCACGTCTTTAAAATTTACAATCCAGTAGCTACAGTCTATGCAGAGACTTGTGCAGTGACCATCACAATCTTTTTTTTTTTTTTTTTTTTTTTTTTGAGAAAGGGTCCCACTATGTAGTTCAGGCTGACCTTGAACTGAACCGGCAGTGATCCTCCTGTCTCAGCTTCTCAAGTGCTACGATTACAGGTGTGCACCACAATTTTAGAACAGCTTTACTACCTGAGAAGAATCCTTGTATCCATCAACAATCATTCCTTCCTCCCCATTCTTGGGCAGCTACTAGTATTTCTATCTGTAGAGATTGGCTATTCTGGAGATTTCAGCTAAGTGGAAAATATTTCAGTCTTGCAGCGCCTGTTTTAGATTCAGAGGTGTCCACAGGACACCCTCCAAGTGGCACTGCCATCCTCCAGCACCATGTTTTCTCTAGTGAGGACTCAGTGACTGAGGAAATAGCCTTTCCTTGTCTCTTAAAGAAGAACTTAGTGTGAGAAGGCCTTGAGGTTGGTACTGTGTTTCAATGAATGTTTTAGCACTTTTAACAAAGAATTCCTTAAGGGTTTTATTCTTGGATGTTATTGGGAAATTAGAATGATTTGAAAATTTCAGTCCATTTTTAATTTGTTTTCAGGTGGTAGAAGGTCAGGAAATTTGTGTGATTGAAGCCATGAAAATGCAGAACAGTATGACAGCCGGGAAGACTGGCAAGGTATGCCCTGAGTCCCCACCAGCCCATGCCACTCTTGTGACAGAAGCAGAACTTCCAACTCTGAGTCCCACACATGGCCTGAAAGTGACCATGGAGGTGACCCCTACCTCTCTTTTCCCTGGGAAGGACACCAAGCCCAGAGTGCGCCTCCCTGCACTGAGTCTGAGGCCTTCCGCGCAGGAGTCCATGCTCTGCTCATGGAGCTGAAGGACAGCCGTTCTTCACTGTAATGTTGTTCAAATGAAGGGCTCTTTAATTTTTAATGTTTGCATCTGTCTTTGAGGCAGTTAGTTATCTGAGACTTAGGTGACACAGCAGGAAACAGTTTTATGGTTGCAAAAATTAATGTAACACTTCCAAGATAATTTCTCCATGAAGAGAACAATTCAGCTGAGATCAAGAGGAACTGAAACCCCTTGTTCCCATGTGGGGCTTAAAGATTATCAGTCTTAAATTGGTTAAGAGTGAAACTTTTCACTTGAGGACAGTGGGGGAGCTCTGTGACGCAGCCACTTCCCTGTTCTGCCTGTGACTGAAATGATGCCACTGGTGGGCGGCAGCCCTTTCCCAAAGGATGTTTTGGTTTGGTGGTGTCCACGTAGCGACCTGTGATTGGGGGGGTATGAGGACAGTGGCAAAGGCTGCCTGGGTCCTGTGCCATGGCCTCACCACGGTGACACTGGGTGCTGTGGGAGATGCATTAGGAGAGCCTCTGTCTGTCCATCGCAGCGTAAGGTAGTGAGGTTGGTACTTGCGAAGGCCAAGGGCCCCTCCTGTCTCCACCCAGAGACACAGGTCCTGGTGTACCTGGGGCCCCAATGGGCCCAGCGCTGTGCCCTGTCTCTGGGGTTGGCATGCGAAAATTGTTTTGTTCTTTGAGATTGTTTAACATTTATGTCACACAGTGTTGTGGAATTTCTATTCCATGTTGAGTGCTTGGCCTGGTTTTGGGGGGCCAAGAATGGGTATTGGCCACAGGCCAGGTTACCCGCACAGCTGGGCTGAGGAGCTGAGCAGTAAGGAGCCTGGCATTTGTCCTCCAAAGCAGTGCAGAGCCGAATCCACTGGGTGGCCCATCCTTGGAGCTGTGTCCCTTGGAGCTACCTCTAGGGCATTACAAAGGAAGGTGTGGCCCTTCCTTTGGCTGAAGCTCTGCGCACTGGAGACGCTCCTATCCGTTCTGCTCCATTCCCCGTCCCCAGGCCTCAAGCCAGTGTCACCAAGGTACAGCCAGAGTGGCCCTGGCTGAGTCTAAAGCTGACAGTCCTTACCTGAGTTCATTTTTCCTCCCAGAGAAAAGATGTACAAGAGAAACAGACCCTCTAGTAATTGTATCATCAGTAAAACATACAGTATTTATGTAACTGTCAAAGGCATCAATATGATAAAAAAACCAGCCACCTCGCCAGGTAAGATGGAGCATGCCTGTGATCTCAGCTACTCAGGAGGCTGAGGCAGGAGGGTAGCACATTGAAGGCCAGTATGAGCCTTGCAGAGAGCATCTCAAAAACAAAACATTGAAAAAAATAAAAAGGAGTGAGGGTGCCATCCAGAGACACAGCACTGCTTGAACAAACAGACAAACAAAAAACCAAGAAACAAACGGCATCAACCAGAGATGAGCCCTGTGAAGCCATCGCTGCACAGGCTCACACCATACTTTAAGACAGACACCATACTTTTTCTGAAGAGAAAAGGGTCCGTTCCGTCTGCCCACTGCAGCAGGCAGGACCCAGGCAAGGCACCGCTGCTGCTCAGCTGTCTGCTCCAGTGTTCATGTCCAGGCCCAGGCAGTGGCCTCTGAGGAGGTGGTGAGTGTCCTTTGGGCACCCCTGCAGCTAATTCTAAATCGGAATGCACAGCCGGGCAGGCAGAACGTGGTTGTATTTGGGAGCCATCGGGAGAATGAGAAGGTACTGTTCCACTCTGTCATGCCACCAAGGCAAGTGTACGGCCATGGGGCTCCTGGGGTTTCATTTCCCTTTGAAAGGAGGGCTGTGACCAGGCAAGGGAAGGCTCTCTTCTTAACTAGTACTTCATTTGGTCTGTTGTACAGCTTTTAAAATTATTTTTAACATGAAACTAAGTATGACACTAATTCTTCAAACATTTCTACAGCCTAAACCCACAGGAAGGGTGGGGGGCTGGCTGGTGAGATTTTAAGATGTGGTGGTATACACCTGTAATCCCAGCTGCTCTGGAGGCTGAGACAGGAGGACTTCAAGTTCAAGCCCAGTCTGTGCATCTTAGTGAGACTCTGCCTCAGAACAAAATATTAAAAGTTCTGAGGCTGCAGCTTAATGGCTCTTGCCTAGTATCCGGGAGGCCCTGGGTTCAGTTCCCAGTGCTGAAAAAAATAAAGGTGGCCTGGACCTGAGTGTGCAGTAAAAGGGGCCAGCTGGCAGACTGTGGCTGCAGTTCTCAGAGATGATCATCCCTGGGCCAACGAGGACAGAGGAGGGAGACACAGCCTCCTGTAGGGACAGCACTGACCCTGCAGTGGAGTGGTTAGACCTGAGCTGCAGGCTCGGGTCCACCCCACCCAGGAGCAGACTTGGGTGATGGCCTGTGCCAGTTCCCGTGAATGACTCACACTCCTGTTTTTCACATTCAAGGTGAAATCGGTGCATTGTAAAGCCGGAGACACAGTTGGAGAAGGCGATTTGCTGGTGGCACTGGAGTGAAGCATTCACAGCCTCCCCCTGAGCTCTGGTTTAATGAGCCACTCACCCCCTCATCTCCCCCCCACCAGCCTAACAGAGCCTGGCGCTCACTCTGGAGTGGCCTGCACCGTCCTGCTTATTCCACACAAGTCAGACCCAATGCTGTGCCAAAAAAATCACCAACAGAAATTTTTACTGAGATACTTGTACAGATGATGTATACTTCTGCTGTGAGATTTCCTGGTGTCAGAATTAAATCAATAAAGCCAAGCATTTGTCTCAATATTAGTTTCCCCTTTTCTTGAAGACAATATACACATGAGCGACAGGCTGTCTCAGGTGACGATAAATAACAGCTTTTCACTTTGATCCTTAAAAAAAAAAAAAGTAAGTTCAGTTCTGTGTCTCTGGTGCTATGGAGTCTTCATGCGCTGTTTTGTAATGGGACCGCCTTCTTTCTCTGGTGACTGAGGACCAGCACGGGCAGGCTGTCCCTGCTGTGGCTCTACACAGGTGTCACAATTGATGTGCACGGCTCAGGAGGTCACTCTCAGGCCTGCTGACTGAGCCGGGGAAAGGATGTTGCCCAGTCCCTTCCCCATCGCCGTGGGCCTCCTCACCTGCAGCCACAGTGAACAGAGCTGCCACTAGCTTGTCTGTGATAACCATCCTCGCCTTTCTGTGTTCTGCAAAGCAAGTTTACAATGAAGAGAAAGAGGCTAAAAATAACGATCATGTTTTTGTGCCAGATGTAGTTAGTGATCACAGTCTACCATTAAGTTGAAGAGAAGAGAGCTCTCCCAATGGAAAGCAGGGTTACTAAGGACCAGCAGCTGCATCTTCATTTGGTCCTGAAATTCTGGGAATCCGTTTGTCCTCTGCTGGTGAGCAGACACAGAGTCGTGTGCTGACTTGAATCTCTGCTGACAGATCAGATGGAGGTGGGTAGTAATTGGTACTTCGTGCCTTGCTAGCATTATTTTAAGTGCTGTTTGTATATGGAAGCTAAGTCTTCTGTCAGTTCTGAAGAACAAATTACTAACGTGCCGGTTCTTCTCTGAAAGGCCTGCCTCCCAGCGCTGCGCCTTTGGAGCAGTGATGGCCCTGTGCTGGGATCTGGACTCACAGCAGCGTCCCCAGGAAGTCCCGGCGCTCAGCTGTGTCTCCCAGCAAGTGGGTGTTCACGACCTGCTTGGTTAGAAGGAGAGGAACCTTCTATCAGGAAAGTATACCAAAAAAAGAGGACCCCATGTAGTACCACACACATGGGCTACTCTCAAAACATCTAGTCTAATTTCAAATGGACATTGTGAACAGTTTCCATGTGTGCTAAAAAGCAGGAAAAGTGTGTTACATATGCTCTCAAAAGTACATTATGTTTTTCTTGAGGCTTTTTAAATTATATTGAGCCATTCAAAAATCAGCTGCTATTAAAGCTTCTTTTCCTAGGTGCTGCAGGCTGGAGTCAGTACAGTCATCTGCAATCTAACTGTGACACAGTTCTTAGCCACTGAGTATGTGATATTCAGAGTAAACCAAAGCAAAGAGAAGAAAGAGAAGTGTGCCCTGTGAGTCCTTTCAGTGCCATTTAGGCAAATTAGCATTTGAAGGTCTTTAAGGAATACTCCCAAGCCTGCAGACACCCTCCAGCCTGCTAAGCTGCAGGCCTCACTACAGGGTCCGAGAGGACGCGGTGAGGCCTGACCTTGCTGCAGTGTAGGTTCAGCACCACGGAAAGAGTTCTGCTTTCCACATGGAGTTTTGCAACTGAGGCGCTTGTCTGCTTTCGCACTGGGGTCTCCGTGCTGAGCCAAGGAGACAAGGCAGCTGCAGGTCCCCTCTGGCCTTGCTGCTGCTACCAGCCCTTCTCACCTGTTTTCCCGGGGGTTGTAGCGCAGCCCATGTGGGCCCTCCGAGTCATAGTCGTCATGGTAGGGGAGGTGCACCCACTCGGGTGCATAGGTGGCCGTGCTGTACACGAAGCACTGCACACTGTCCCCAGGGCTGCCCTCACCCTTCCACTCGAGCACCGCCACCTGCATGGCGGTACGCTGGTACATGTCAGGGCAGCCCTCGAAGTCATCGAGGAAGCGCAGCATCTGCTCATCCACTGTGTAGATCTCGCCTGCCACGCAGTGGCCCCGGCCAGGGAGGTGGAGCAGCCGGGGGATGTTGTGCTCGCCAGCGATCACCAGTGGGTAGGGCTCGGCTGTGTGGCCCCGGCCCCGGAAGGCCGCGGAGCCATGCGCGGCATCCAGCAGGACCTCGTGGTTGGGCTGGCCTTGTTTCAGGGTGCCGTACACGAAGACAAGAGCCATTTGGCAGGGGGCTGGGAGGAGAGATGAGAGCGGGTCACGAATCGGGCGGAGCTGCCTGGACTGATGGAGGGTATATCCGCTAGGCTTGCTGGCTGGTCCGCCCCCACCTACTGCTGGCTGTAGGTAAGTGAGTGAGTGTGAGTGTCCTGATTTAACTTGCTTTACAAACACAAATTAGAAATCCATACAGTTCACGTCATGAGATATTTTTTTTTCAGCCATTTAAAAATGTGTAAGGCAGGCATGGTGATGCACACCTGTAATCCCAGCACACTGAGGCTGAGGCAGGACGATCACAAGTGCTGGCCCAGCCTGGAAAACTTAGTAATTTATCAGGATTCTGTCTTCAAAATAAAAAAAAAAAAAAATTAAAGGCTGGGGATATAGCTCAGTGCACAGCACCTATGTTCAATCCCCAGTGCAAAAGGAAAACAAAACGAAACAAACAAACAGGAAAAAAAAAGAGGAAGGCAGGAAGGAAAAGAAGCCATTCTTAGCTTGTGGGCTGTCAGAAAATAGACACCAGGTCAGATAACCTATAGCTGTCAATCTTTCATGTAAAGAAAGGGTAAATATTTGTGTCTCTAAAACTTTCCACATATTTGAAGGGACTTGGTGGTTTTTGACGGCCCTGTTTTCCACTTTGTGACACCACAACAATGCTCAAGAGCCCTAGGACACCTGTTTGGTATGGCAGGAGACAGGGCACACCAGCCACCTGTGCCACCTGGACAGGCAGGCCCCTCCCGGAAGTGCTTGCTGAAGGTGGCCACCGACCTGGGCCTCACAGAGGCCCCTGTGCTGACAGTGCTCATGGCTCGGGCAGAAGCTGCAGCGGGCCTTCCTTGGCTGGCCGCCGCACTCAGGAGGCCTCACTGGGCTTCTGCCCCCTTCTCTCAGGAGCAAAGGTGCAAGCTGGTGACCACCGTGGACATCTTCACACCTGTACCTCCCCAGCCCTGCCATCCCAAGTGGAGCAGCTTCCAAAGCAGTCACCTCCCAGCCACCCGTGTGCCAAGCCGCTGCTCCTGTGACCGTCTCTAAAGACAACCGTGTGGTGGGCACAGAGGGTCCAGGAGATGCAGGCCCTTTACAGAAGTATCTGGGAAAGGCACTCATAAAGAATACAGTCACTTGTCACAGGGGGACAACCTGCCCCGCATAACTGCAGCTTCTCAAGTAGTTTTCAGTCTTTTAAAAGGATTTGGAAATGTGTACAGTTAACACTATAGAAAAGTGAGGGGCAGCAGTGAGCAAATAGACATGTGAAATAATCACCTGGACGCCGGCTGCCAGAGAGGACGCGGGTTTCAGGGCTGCACTCACATTCTGGCCCTGGCAGTCTGCACCGGCAAAATTCTAACAGTGGCACCTGTCCCATGTCCTTCCTCAAGGTCTTAGAGGGTGACGATGCTTCAGGTGACTCACTGTGACTCACAGCAGCAACCCTGGCTCCTCTTGAAGGCAAATATCTGCCCTCGCCTGGGTCCAGGCCATGGACAGTTATGTAACAACAAAAGTGACTCAAACGAAAACGAGAAAGGACCAGGGGCCTCCTGCAAAGTCCTGTGTTTCACTGCCCTCTGCCCAGCACTGTTCAGTGACAGCTGGTGGCAACCTTCTTGGGGACAGACCAGAGATGGGACTGCAGGGCAAGGGAATTAAACAGGGCCAGGGGGCTGTGGCTCAGATGGAGGCCACCTGCCAGCAGGTGTGGCCCTGGCTCCGCCCCCAGAACCGCAAACGAGGGAAGCCAAGAAGTTGCATCCCGGGAAATCGATGAAGTGCTGTCTGAGAAAAACGAAATCCGCTACCCTTCTTACTCCGTGGCAGCCCTGTGAAGCTGCTTTCCATACTGTTCCTTCCACTGCTGCTTCTCCATGTTTTACATTACGTCTTGCCATCCGCTGTAGGCACAGCAGTTCAAAGCAGACTTCAGAACCAAACTGCCTGCTGAAACCCTTGCTGTCAGGCTTTGCTTATCCTGGGTGACTTCAGGCAAATCGTTGCATCTCTGTGCTGCAGTTCCGCCAACTGGAAGCCGAATGACGAGGCTGCAGGGCTGTGGCCAGGGCTGAGTGGGCAGCGTCTGCCTCGGTGTCGTGCCACCCCCACAGCCAATGCTTGTGCTGCACCTGCCCCACCACCTTCCAGGAGATGCCAGCAGTTTGGGTCAATCCATATTCATTTCAGCATTAGACCTATGTAAACAGTGCCGCTCTCAGGGAAGACAGTGTATTGTGATTAGGTTCCTTCCTGGACACTTTCTTCTTTTTCTTGGAGTTAAAACTGCTTCGGGCTTGTTTTGCTTTGGTGTCTGCTCAGGGTGCCGGGTGGCCATCCGCGTCACCCTTCCTGGTGCTGGTCCTGCACTCTTGCTGGGCATGGATGGCCCTTCTGCTCCCCATGCTGGAGCCTGTCCCTTTCATGCTGAGTCCTTCATTTTGCCGAAGCCTACTTCCCACCCAGGGGTAGTAACATGGCGAGCTGAAGGATTCTCGAAAGTGTCCCCCTCTGTCTTCCAGTCTCCTAGGTTCCTGCTGCGAAGTCCAGTGCCAACACAGTGACTGCGCTTTGTGTGTGATTTGCACTTCTCCTTGGGAGGCCTGAGGGCTCCTCCCCAGAGACTCCAGAGCTTATGAGGCGGTGGACGCAAGTGTGTTTTCTTTTGCATTCTTTGTGCTGGGAATTTCAGCCCAAACAGGGAGGGACCCTAAGTGCTGGTCAGTAGGTAACGGCCTGTGTCAGTGCGTTGCTTCCCTCAATCCCGTGCCCCTCACGTCCACCCACGGCATGGTGGGCCGAGGTCCCAGTGGCTTCTCAAACTGAAACTGCAGGAACTGACTTCAGGTTCTGGGGTTGCCAGGCTGCTAAGTCAAATACCACTGGCTTGTGTTTCCTAGTTTTCACACTGCTGTTGCCTGCTCTCCTCGTCTGTCTCAGCAGGGTTCCTGTGGGTTAGTCAGTTTTGTGTTACTGTAATGGTAAGTTTACAGAAAGAGGTCTAGGAGGTTCAAGGCTCATGCCGGGATGGCCTGGCCGGCAGTCCCCACCGCGCCATGCTGCAGGGACAGGGCATGTCTTGTCCTGCTCCTTTCCTCTTACAAAGCCAGCAGGATTCAGTCATGGAGGCCACCTGATGACTAGTGACACCAGTAAATGCTAGATACGACACCAGAATCACCGACAACATTAAAAATAACTTGGACTACAGTGAATTTACAAATGTCTGTGTATTAAGGAGCACAATCAGCACCACCAGTAGGAGAAAGTAAGTGCAAATCATGCAGTGTGTCTGAGACCATATAAATCCCGAAACATAACAAAAACAAGTTTAATACTGAGCAAAGGACTTGAAAACATATTTCAAGAGAAAATGCTCAAGGCCACCAACTGTTAGGGATATGCAAATCAAAACCACAGTGAAATGCCACCTCGCCTGCATGAGGATGGCCACTTTGAGAACCACGAATCGCACAACACGCGGTGGTGAGCATGTGCGGACCCTAGAACCCTGGGCACCAGTGGTGGGAATGGAAACCGGCACAGAAGTGACAGAAGACCATGGAAGTTTCTCATAAAAACACCCTGGGTCCAGTGTACTGTGAGCTTTTTATATCTGGTCTTTAATATGTTGAAGCAATTTCTTTCTGTTCCTGTTTTGAGTGTTTTTCCTATGAAATGGAGATAACTGTGTTTTTTATTCTATTATCCAGTGTGTTATGGTAATTTTTTTCTATGCCCTACCCTTGCATTACAGAATCTCACTTGGTCATAATGTAATACTTTCATACATTGTTGATTCTGCCTCCTGGTATTCTGTTTAGGACTTTTCTATCAGTCTTCACCCAGGGATATTAGTTCACAGTTTTCTTCCGTGTCTTCCTCTGGCTTTGCTATCAGAGTAATGCTGGCCTCATGGAGTAAGTTTGGAAGTATTCATTCCTCTTTTATTTTTTTGGAATGATCTCAGGAAGACTAGTGTGAATTCCTTAACTGTTTGGTTCACCAGAGAGACTGTCACCAGAGTTCACCAGAGAAACTGTCTGATCCCAGCTTTCCTTTTTTTGAGGGAGAATGGAGTTTTTTCTTTTGATCTCCTTAGTAGTTATAGTTCTGTAAGGTTTTCTATTTAGTGATGATTCAGTCTTGGTAGGGTGTGTATTTCAAAGACTTTTTTCTCTTTCATCTTGGTTAGCCATCTTGTTGCAGATAATTGTTCATAGTATTCCCTCAGAATCCTTTTAGTTTTTATCAGTTCTAGTGTCCTCTCATTTCAGATTTTACTTATCCTCCCACACCCTACCCCACTGCCCACCCCCATTAAAGATTCATCACTTTGTCACTCTTTCCTTGGAAAATCCTTAGAGCCACTGGTATTATGGTTTAGATCTGAAATATCTTCCAATATAGGCTTCATTGCCAACAGATGGCATTTCAGGGGGGTGGCAGGCCTTGCTGGAGGGGCTGGAGCCTGGGGCATACCCCTGATGGGTACATCTTGCTCTCAGCGCCTGCTCTGTTTTTTGTTGTCTGTTTCCTGCTACACTGCACCACCTGCTCCTGCCATGATGCTCTGCATCCCCAAGGCCAGAAGCCACGGAGCCAGCTGACCACGAACTGCAACCTCTGAAATGTAAGCCAGAATAAACCCTTCCCATTTCAGTTGTTTTTCTCAGGTATTCTGTCACAGTGAAAGAAAGCTAACACAATCCATTTTCCCTATTGTCTATCTTTGCTCCAATTTTACTACTCCTTTTTTTCTACTGGCTTTGACTCTACTTTGTTCTGTTCTGAGTTCTTTGTCTCTCTATACTCTTATTCCTTATCTTTCATGTTCAGCCCATTTCCAAGGACTGCTGTGAAGGTCATAGCCAGCAAGACACATGAAAAGCCCATTACAGCATCTGGGGTAACCTAACCTGATTGTGACTCATCCTGGCTAGGACAGACTTGGGGCCCTGCCATGAGGCATCCAGCCCTTGGGCCACGCCAGGGAGAAGGGCACTGGCACTGTGGCAGAGGATGCTGCTTTGTCTTCCCAGTCCCCTTCCCACTGTGCTAGCTCTTTCCCTGGTGGAGTCTCAGATGAAATGCTAGATCTTGGCATAGTAGGAAAGAGGTGTAGGTGAACATTTGGACTTCCCACAGCAAAATGAAGACTGCTGTGTGTGTCTCTGCTTGGACAGAGAGAAGATGTGCCAGGCAGGCCTGAACACAGGCCCGGGCCCTGGGCAGAACAGGATGCAGGGCAGCCTCAGTGATTACAGGGCATTAAGGACACAGTGCTCTGTAAGGGTAAAAAAGTGCACTGTGACTTAATGACAGCTCCTACCTCCATCGCTCGGCTGCTGTGCGGAAAGCTCAGAGTTCCTGTTGTGCCCTTAACCCTTCCTTAGCCCGCTCTCCTGAGGACCATCCCAATGCCATCCTTTACCAAAATGTCTGCTAGCTATGTGTTTCTTGGTTAAGTCCCTCAAATAAAAATGAACACACGGTAAGAGAATTGAGTTACATCAAATAGTGGTAGTAGTCTTAACTATTTCTCAGAACCAATAAGAATGCTTAGGAAGGTGATGCTGCATAGAAATGATCAGTGATTTAAACCAGGGGATGTTCACAGTAACTGCATGGAAAATCAGTTAACTTGATTCTGCAGATGACAGCTGACTTCCATAAAGGAAAACCAGGCACTAGTTCACTAAATGTATCCTTTATAATATAAAATTACTTCGAGAACAGTACATATGCAATGAAAAATTTATGTTCTGCAGTTTGGCTTCTTTCATAAGAAAAACATCATTACCTTTTCTGACTGCGTTTTGAACAACAAACTCCAATCCTTCAAGAAGCAACTTGTCCCTGTGGGGATTGAGAAAGGATCAGAGTTAAGCACTGAAACAAGCAATTAATTCCCATTAGAGGATTAAGGCACTCATGTTCACTTGGAATCAGAAAAGCGAGTTTGAATAAAATGGTGTACAACCAAGAGGTTACCTGTCAGAGTGAATAAGTGACAGGAGCAAAGAGCAGCTCAGAATGCACACAGAGACTGAGTGGCCACATGACACAGCCCCAGGAAACAGGTGGGGTTTCAGGTCCAGGGCCCAGGCTGGGCCTGGTAGCGCTGTCCTTACTCACACAGAGGTGTCAGGTGAAATCAGTCTAAAAGTGTATGCCTCATCCCTCATCCAAACTGAAGAGGCCTGAGATGCCAATGTTCGCTTTGCAGAAGTTTATTCTCAGCCTTTAAAGCCTGTGCCACGTGAATGTAAGCCATGTCTCTGTGAACTCCAAGAGCACGGGGATCCAGTGGAAGGTCAGTGCAGAGCCAGGACTGAGGTCCCCTCTGCTCAGGACCCAAAGCTGAGCCTCCGCCCCCCCCCCCCCCGGCAGGCTAGGAGCAAGGACATCCGGGGTCTACCTGGAGAGGCCACGGGCCCAGAGACTCCAGAGGTTTCAGGTCAGTGAAGTCTCACTAGTTTAACACTGTCTTTAAAAAAGCAAAAACACGGAAGCAAATGTCCCTCGGTCCAGTGCTGCTTGAAATGCCTTTTGCCCACCCTGCAGTTTCTTTCTTGAAGCACAGTCCATCTATAGTTGCATATTTCATTGCCTAAACAAAAACTGAAAGGGATTATGAGTCTTTTGCATAATTGTTGCATTTATTCTGCTTAATTTTTTTCCTAGCCACCTGGTGGCGAGAATGTAAAAGGCAAGACTTAAGAGTTTATTATAGTTTATAAATTTTTTTTTTGGTACCAGGGATCAAACTCACGACCTCGTGCTTGCAAAGCAGGCACTTATGCTGCTGAGCTAAATCCCCAGCCCTATAGTTTATAAATTACAACTATGTCACATGCTTAGTCCCCGCTTTAAAACATACATACACACACACCAGGTGAACCAAACAAAAAAGGGGGTAA
Organism: Dolichotis patagonum; assembly: GCA_004027295.1. NCBI lineage: Eukaryota > Metazoa > Chordata > Mammalia > Rodentia > Caviidae > Dolichotis > Dolichotis patagonum. Next base: position 29,945 of record PVJX010003214.1, on the reverse strand, counting down.
TGCTTAATTCTTACATCGATTTGCAACATAAAATCAACCTTTAAAAAAAGGTTAACCCTTCTTAGAATGGTTTAATTTTGTTTGTATTAAAATTTAATGACAAAAGGAAATGTTAGTAAAACCTGTTCATTCTCACTTCAAGCTTCTCTGTGTGAGATATCCGCCACTAACAAACGTCCAGGTGCCAGATGAAGACCGTGGTGGTTAGGAAAAGCTAAACTGACCGGAAGCGGGAGGCATGGGGCCCGGGGCTCGGGGAGAGCCTGCGCCCACTCACTCCTGGCTGGGGGAGAAAGTTCCGGAATCAGACCCCCTGGCCCACACAACTGTCTGGTGGAGAACTTCTCAGCTTTAATCCTTCACCGCCTTGTGTTAGAGTTGGCATGGGCAAGGCCTCTCCTGCCACCCCTCCCCAGGCTCACGAAGGGCGTGGTGACCACTGTTAGGCCGTCCAGTCGCAACTGACAGACACCCCGCGCCCCTGCCCCTCCCCCGCCCCGGAGAAAGGCTGAGTGTCTGATATGGTTACCCATTAATTCTTCCCAAGTCTCTTAGAACTGTAGGAAACAGGTGAAAAAACAAGATGCCGTGAACTCTGAACTTGGGGCTGGCCGGCGGGCAGGGCAGCTCAGAGGTCACTGTCCCCGCGCGGCCCGGCGCCACGCCAGCCGGGGCGCACGCATCCTGTGCGCGCTTTGATGCTCTGCTCGGGGCCTTCCTGCTGGAGCCGACCCTCAGCAGCCCCTCGGAGCCCCCCGGAAAGTGGCCACGGCACAGGCTGCTGAAAGGCCGGCGCCTTTGAAACCAGAGGCGAGGCCCCCTTGCCACCCTCACTTGCCCCGGCTCAGACTCCCCCCGGGCCGGGAACACAATTGGCACTTTGTGGTCCTGACGCCACGCCAGCCCCGGGCGTGGCCTCGGCAGCATTTCGTGGGGTTTTTACTCTTCAGCCACAGGGAAGTCACCACCTTTTTCATGAGACATCACTTGAAAGGCAGCTGTGTTGACATCTTCAAAACACAACCAGCAATGCAGACGTGGCCTTCACGGCACCCACCCTGCCTGTAGGGTGTGTGTGGGGGGCAATGGGCCGGTTGGGGGAGGAAGGAGCCCTGTGTGCACAGGCGGGATGGGGAAGCAGCCGGGGTGCCAAGGCCCCATGCGTGCCACCTAGGAATCTCGATGCCACCTGCGGTTTGGAGGTAAATGCCACAGTGGCCACCTGGGAGTGAGAGCAGTGGCCCCGCCCGCTGCCGGGTGCCTCAAGGCCACAGTGCGATGGCCTCAGCCCAGGGGTACTCAGCACCTCTCAGGCCCCACATGGCTGGGCAGATCCACGCCAGGTCCAGAGAGGAGCAAGGGCTGAGGGCTCTGGGAGGCCACAGAGGGCCGGAGCTATGACGTGTGACCAGGAACCCGGAAGACCAGCGGGGCGCAGGCCATCACCCTCTGAGGTGGGTGATCCAAGTGTCGGGGGTGTGGTGTCAAAGCCACCATCCCGTGAGTTTAGTCTGTTGATTGTTATGTGTAAATTATAATTCAAAGAAATTTAACCTAGAAGACACTAACGAGTTCAGGGACCGAGGCCCTCTGCAGGCCCCTCAGCCTCCCTTCCTATTACCAGGCTGTACTGGAGTTCACTGTGCTTCCCGATTCCTGATCAAAAACAGAAGTGCATCACCTTACATTCACTGTCTCCCCAAGCAGCTGAGTATCTCTAAAGTGCTTCTAAAAACAGATTTGTGGTGACTTCTTAACTCCGCCACTTACAGGAATCCAACATGCAACAAAACAAAACCAGCCAGACTTGCCTGCGGCTGCTGCCTGAGCCCCTGCGGAGGCCGGGGTAGGGCAGCACTGTAGGAGGTGCAGGCAGCTGGACACAGAGAGCCTTTGTCCCCACCCAGAGCCCTATCCACCAGGCTGCTAAGTGGTCACCTGGCTACTAAGAGACCAGCGAATGGTTTGCATTCTAGAGGGCCTGCTGGAGGAGAATGCGGCTCTTAAGTCACAGGCTGGCATCAGCAAAATACGTTTATGGCACCTGGCACAGTGCCCTTGTCAAGGAGGGTAAAAGCCAAGAGACTGCGCCTGGTCTTCACCTCCCCTTGGGCTGAGCGCAACACAGACAGCGCCACCGTGCCGGGCGCAAGGCAGGTAACTCGCTCTGCCTCGTGGCCCCGCTGGCTTCACCTTTTTACCCACTGGGCCCTTTTCTTGCATTCACTTTTCTACAGAATGACTTCTTTTTATTTGGAAATTGTGGGTTAGAAATACTTTGATTAACTGGCTCTGGAATAGGAATGATGATGCACTGCTATACTACTTAAAAGGCTTTGTTTCCTGGAGACATTTTAAAGTCATATTGACATGGTTTTGTTTCTGTTTTCGGGGGGAATGAATCTTCACCAGGCAGGCACTTGTGCCACTGAGCTATATCCTCAGCCCTTGACAGTTTCTATATGTTTTGTTTTGATAGGTGAGAAATGGAGGGTTTGGGAATGCAAACTTAAACTTACAAGAAACCTAGAACAATTATAAGATATTATACACAGCCATTCTCTTTTCTTCTAGGTAGTAAGCAGAATATTCTAGGAAGATGAGAACATACATCCACTTAAGCAAATCTTAGATAACCATTTTAGAGAAGTACAACTGCAGGTGAGGCCCCTGGCTAGGCTTGACCACTATGGTCAGTAACCAGCAGCTTGCCCATTTGGTTGCTTTTAGAGGAACAAATCTGAGAGAAAGGGCACAGAGTACCCAGAGGTCAGAGCTCAAGGCCAAGATCCTGCTGGCAAGAGGGAACAGCTACCTGGCCCCAGCCAGCAGGTGACCCCAGGGCGGGAGCCTGCAGGTGTGACCTGGGCTCCGAGACCTGGGTGCAACCACAGCACAGACAAGCAGGGAAGCCTCCACCCAACACAGGACAGTGTATCAGCAGAATATTTTGGAAAATGACCACCAAACACAAACACGACATGTCAAGATACCTGGTAACACCATCAGCCTACAAAAGGAGCCCTGAACACCCTGCAGAGATGCAGCCCTCTTGGCCTGACCCCCCTTAGGAGCCAGGGTCACACGGACCACTGCCTAGGAGCATGACGTCAGGGACTAACGGGAATTCCAACCGGACAGGCTGCTGGGAATCAGCAAGTGAGTGGCGCCACGGTGCCCTGGCCGCTGTGCCAGTGGGCAGGCTCTGGCAATCAGGACACAATTCACAGCAAAGGCAGATTTATCTTTTGCTAGGAATACTATTAAAACTGGATTAAATCCTCTGAAAAAACACTGAGTACCTGGAAGTGATCGGATAGACAGGAGGCAGCAGCTGAAAGACAGAGCCCCGACAGTTCACTGCCCACACTGAGGCACCAAAGTCAAGACATCACCCCGGCACACACACACGCAGACAGGCCATTCTGGGTTTGTTTGGGGTTTTTTTTGGTCTTTTTGAGGCACGATTTGCTACATGGTTCAGGCTGGCCTTGGGCTCACTCTGTAGCCCAGGCTGGTCTTGAACTTGCAACAATCGCCTGCCTCAGCCTCCCAAGTGCTGACATTACAGGAGTGCACCACCACGCCCAGCTACACCATTCTGTTTTTAAGCGTTATGAAAATAAGCCTTTTAAAAATAGAATCACAGAACTAAAAATTAAATCTGACGGGGTTTTTGACTAATTACCATCCCCAAGGCATTACATCTTTTTTCAGAGCTCGTATAATTACCCACGTTAAATTCAATTAAAACAGCTGAGCGATGAGTTAAAATTCTGAATTCCAATAAGGGATCAGGGGAGGGAATCAGAGCACATTACAGAGCATGCTTTTTAAATACCGCGCCAAGGGGATCAGTTGCCTCACGCTCCTGCATTCTAGCCCACAGCTGGTCAACTGCTGCCGAAACCTTAGGTCTGAAACTTCCAGAAAAGGCACTGAGCTGGGCTGAAGCTGCTGAAACCAGAGGCCCAGAGCGCACCGCATCTGGCCGGGCCACACGCCACAATCCCCACTAATCCTACGCAAACAGACGCAGTCGCACATGCGCCCGCGCACCGCACACCAGGAGGCCGGGAGGCGACCTTTAACACAAGCAGTCCCCTTCCTTTACATGTACAATCCTCTGACCTCGCTGGTGCTGTTGGCGAGCCCCAGGACCCTACCCGAGTATTACTGACAGGCACGCTCTGTACCCTGGGCTTTAAACAAGCACTTAAAAGCCAATGCACTGTGCACTCCTGGGCTACAAAAATCCCTTGTTAAAACATTCCCCCCCAACGCACGCCTTATAGTTATCTGAGAAGCTATGCCTACACCTTCAATGTGGGCACTTTTTCAAATCCTTTCCAAAACAACAGAAAAGAAGAACTTTTGTTTTTCATTAGAGGAGTTTTTAGTGTTTTGTTGTTGTTGTTTTTGTTTTGGGGAGCAGGAGATTGAACCTAGGTCCTGCACTGAATGTATTTCCAGCCTTCCCTTTATTTTATTGTATTTTGAAATAAGGTTTCCCTAAGTTGCTAAATAGCCCAAACTGGGTTCAAACTTGAGATCTTCCTGTCTCAGCCTTCTGAATTACAGAAATGTGCCAGCACACCCACCTTTTTAAAGTTTATAGTATTCTTACAATTATGCTGAAGAGAATTGTGTTTATTTAAGCATTTTCTTAATTTGAGTAACTCAAACGTACTAGGTACTTAACTTTTGATATTTTTGTCTCTAGAAGCTAAGAGTTCTGTAATTTCCCTTCCCAAAACTATTTTTTAAAATTTCTGTATGTATGTATGTACTGGGAATTGAACTCAGGACCTTGCGCCTGCCTGGTAGGCACTGTACTGCTGAGCTGTGTGCCCAGCCCCAACTACTTTTTAAATTAACAAGAAAAAAAGTGTACGAAAACAGCAACGGAAAACTCCCAAGCATTCTCCCCGCTCTGTCCCTCAGCCATCCAAGCCAAGGAAACCCCTTTCCTGCCTCGGAGGAGTGAGAGCAGCCCACACACCCCACAGAGCCTGCCATCCCCTGCCCTGCCCCTGCATCTGAAGGAGAGGCAGCTCTCCAAGGCGCAGGTGAGGACAGGGAGTCTGCTCCTCCCAGCCCCAAAGCCAAGGAGAAGGGACCTCCTCCTACCCAGCCTGCTGGCCTCAGCTCCCACCCTGCCTGGCTAGCCAGGGGCAGATCCTTCGCCACACGCAGGGCAGCCCGACCCAGCTCTCTCCAGCCAGCATGTGCCCCAGGAGAGACGGAGAGCAAACTGCCTGGGCTGTGGGCAGTGATCAGTGGGTGCTGGGACCCTGGTTACTCTTTCCAGTCCTCTGTCTGGCAGTGGCCAGGATTAAGGTCAGAGCTGACACAGATCCACATGCCTTCCCCATGCTCATCGAGGGGAAAGGAAGCACCGGGGAGGCCCCCGCTGCTTCTCAGAGCTGCACTACGTCTCTGAGAAGGAAAAGCAGTGCGTAAGTAAGAGACCTGTTACCAAGCCACACACCTACTGTGTGCTGAGCCCTCCTCATTCCACTCTAAATCCAGCCCGGACTTGGCTTCTGCAGGGCAGAGCGGCCCCCGTCAGTAGCCCCTGCCACCTGTCCGTCCCCAGGCTGAACGCTGGTCCACTCGCTCGTTCGGTGCATCTTGGGCACCAGACCCTGCAGCTCCATACCTTGTGCTGGGCCCTGCAAATCAACCCATAGGATGACAGGAACAGTAGGCAGCTATGGGGTGACAGGGCAGGAGATGTGTGGAAAGCAGGTGACCATAACACACTGTAGGCACAGTGACATGTGCATCGGCATCCGATCCAGAGCACTAAGTGTCCTGCAGGAGGAGACAGCTGAGCAAGCAGCAGAGTCGTCACAGATGCACACTGCGGGGAGAGGGCAGGGAGTGGGGCCCAGGGCACGTGGTGTGCCTTCTTTGAGGACAGAGCACAGGCTGCTGCTGCTGGGGTGACGAGGTGAGACAACTCAGGGTAATGCGCCTCAGGGGCAACATAGTACCACGTGGGTTTTTAAAAGTTAGTGCAACACAGTGGGCGACTGCGTGGCAGGGCATATGGCAGCTGGGCCAGCCCACACTGAGGACACACAACGCCACACCCAGGAGACGCCCTACACCTGACACAAGTGTGGACACGAGCCTCCCAGGCCGGGTAAGAATATGCCAGCCAGCACCATTCACGACAGCGCAGAACCAGGCAGTACCCAGGTACCCTCAACAGCCGAGCGGGCGCCATCCCCCAGGCACTGACGGTGGCTGCAGGCGGGCAGCACAGGACAGGAGAAGCCACAGGCCACTAAGGAGCAGCCACACAAAGCCTGGCAGCTGGAATTCAGGAGAGTGGGTGGCACCCAGAAGAATGGAAGGATGAGGAAGCCCCGGGGTAGGGGGTGCCGGGAGCTATAACGCAGCGTGTTCCCATGGAGGGCTTGGGTTCTATGCTTTCCTACTGTGCGTTACACTTTCATAAAATAGATGTTCAAGCCTAAACACACACATGGAGATAGTAGGAAAGGCTGTAAACACGGTGGGACAAGCCAGAGGTACAGATGAGGTGGAAACTGAGGCAGGTCTGGCCGGGGGACCACTCTCCACATGGCCTGGGCCAGTCTCAACTCAGTCATTCCTAAGAGAGAAATGACAGCAACCAGAGGCCCACAACCAGGCCCAGGATGTGGAGGACTCAAGGGAGGACTGCTTTCCTGTGTCCCTAGATAAGTGGACACCACTGGTCATGGGTGCACCTTGTCTGGACCCTGATCTGAACATGCCAAATGTAAAATGGCATTTTTGAGATGATCAAAAAATGGTACTTGCACATGTATCCAGGCAAAAATATGGTACCAAGGAATCATTTTAACTTTTTTAAGGTTGATAATGGTATTTTAAGTTTGTAAGAAAATATACCTACATTTCAGACATATATATGGGATGTATCTAGGGTTACAGTAACGTCACAATGCCTGAGATTTACTTTAAAATACTTTGGCAATTAAAAGAAAAGTGGGAACTGATGTATATATGGCAAAACAATGATAATTATCGAGTCACACACATATAGGAATCACTGCCCTGCTTTTTTTTTTTTTCTGGTAGTACTGGGGATTGAAAAGAGGACACTGCACTAACTAGATCCCCAGCCCTTTCATACGTTTTACGTTGAGACACAGTCTTGCTTTACTCCCCCGAGTAGCTGGGATTACAGGCTTGTGCCACTGCACCTGGGCACTTTCTGTATTTTAATAGATGAGAGAGAGCAAGAGCACAAGAGAGAAGACTGAATCCCTAATATGAGAATTCAAGGAGGGGACAATCACTCTACATATTACAAACAGCAAAAGGTTGATAAAAGAATAAATGAACAACTTTATACGTACCAAAGCTTAGATAAAAAATTTCCTCAAAGGCACAGAGTACCAAAGCCCACTCTGAAAGAACAGAAAACATGAACAGCTCTGTATCTACCTGTCTTAGTTACTGTTCTCAAATCTGACACCCACAAGTTAAAGAAGGAGAGGTTTATTTGGCTCACAGTTTGTGGAGGTTTCAGTCCATAGTTATCTGGCTCCAAGGCTGGGTGGCCCAGCAAAGGGGCATCACAGAGGAGAACCAGTTGGTGATGAGCAGTAGGCAGAAGCAGCAAGGAGTGAAACAGCAAAGAAGCAGCAGCAGCAACAGCAGCAGCCTCTCCTTTTTATCCTTTCCAGGATACCTGCCCTTTGCGGGGTGCCACCCACACCCAGAGTGGGCCCTCCCATTATCCATACCTAGAACTAAGCCAAACCAATCAGTAGACTAACTTAGTAATCATACACCCTTGATCCCAGTATCACACACGCCAGATCCAGCCACCTCTGAAAAGCTCCATCTAAGACTACTTGAGGCTTTGGGGGACATCTAAACACAGCCATTACATTCTGCCCTGGAAACCAAAAGACTCACTTGCATTCCTTTATGCATAAGTCATTCAGTCCATCCTTAGTTGCCAAAGTCCTAACAGTTTCAGCATTGCTAAAAAGTCCAAGTCCAAAGTCTCCTCTGAGACTTAAGGCAAACTTTTTTATCTTTTCAGTTTTTTGAGACAGGATCTAGTCCTGTAATTCAGGCTAGGCTTGATCTCACTATGTAGCCCAGGCTAGCCTTAAACTCACGGTAATCCTTCTGGCTCAGCCTTCTGAGTTCTGGGATTATAGGCATGCACCATGTATGCCTGGTTTAAGGCAAACTCTTAACTACAAGCCATTGTATAAATGAAAAGAAAGTTAAACATTTCCAACATATAATGGCACAAGTTAAACATTACCACTCCAAAAGGTGTACACAGGAAGACAGAAAGGAACAGGACAAAACCCAGAAGGGCAAATATTAAGTTCCATAGTTCCATGTAGCACCTGGGGCAATCTGTGGCAAGACGTAAACTCTAAAGGGCTTGGGTGGCTTAGCCCCTACACCTCTGCCAGTAGTTGTAGCTCTCGTGGCTTCTGGTTTGGACTCTCTGCTCACTCTTTGCAGCTCTCCTCAGATGATCCACAGGTTCACACATGGCCTGGCCTCCCAGGCCTTTTTCTGAAGTTTGAGTAGAAGCCTTCCTGATCCCACAACTCGTGCATTTTCATGTACCCAAAATCAACACCACATAGATGACATCGGAGTCTGCCACCAGCTGGAGCAGCAGCCAGGCTTCCCTCTCTTGTCTGTAGGATGAAGTGCCTGAATTGCTGAGCACTATGAACCCAATCCACAGGAATGAATTCTCGAGGCCAGCATCATTCTGGAACATGGTGCTCTGGAGCTCTCTTCTCACCTTTACAACTCTGAGGCTGTAAAGGCTGGGACGCTGCTGGTTCTTTTGATGTCCTTAGGCCATTTTTTCTATTGCCCTGTTCCATTTCAGCAACCAAGTTCTCCTCTGCTCCGTCTTTGCAGCCTGTAACTTTACTGGAGTAAGAGGGCCCAGTGACGCTGGGAAATGCTTTGACAGTGTCTTACAAAATTAAACAGACATTTACCATACAAACCACAAGCTCACTCTGGGCAATAGACCCAAGATAAATAAGGTGATGATACGTACATAAAGAGGTATGCCTGAATGTTTATAGCAGTTCTTTTCCTAAGAGCCAACAGCTGTAATCTGCCTAAAGCCCAACTGGAGAATGTATGAACATACCAAGACACACAGACACGACGAGAATGGTTACAGGACAGAAGACAGCAGTGGCCGCAGAGCTGGGTGAAGGGGAAAGAAGACTGGGCATAAAGGGGCCAAGGGAAGGTTGAGATGATGGAGCTGTCCTGTCCCTCAACTGCAGTAGTCACTGCTTGGGTATCAATATTTGTCAGATTCGCTGAACTTAAAAGAGAATATTGAAGTTCACAAAGTCAACGAGTGAGTCTACTGTGTGCAAATCAATAGAGCTGACTTTGCAAAAAGGGGAAAACTGGCCACCAACACCGGATTTGAACAAAGTCCTTTTGTCCAGCACATTCGGATGCCACAGTGCTCTGTAAGGAAGAGTCTGGTCCTTCTGGCCAAACCGCCCCTCCCGCCACACACCACAGCTTTGGACTGTTTCTTAGCTTTTACCCAGCAGGTCTTAACTGCACTGTTTGCAGAGCTGTGGACCTAGAGTCCCAGCCCTGGGCCAGCCGAGCCACCGGAGCACCCTCACTGCCCAGAGGACCTGAGGGCCGGCTTGGGCCGCTTGGATTTGGCATGCACTGCTGGCTGGGTGACACTTCTTCTATTGTCTCCACTGCTGGTCCCTTGGGCTGGGCACTCGCATAATCGGACCCAGAGCTCCCCTGGCTGGCCCAGGGCTGTGCCAGAGATTTCTATTTCTTCACATAATCTATCTTTGTCTCCCTAGATGCTTGGCCAAGGTTTTATTTTATTTTAGTATTATTATTATTATTTTTGTGAATGTGTCCCTGGGACATGGTGTCCTGAAGCACAATGGAGTCATTTTCTAGAAATCAGGGCATGTGATCGAACGAGACTGATGCATGTATGGCAAAATGGTCAGAACTCTGAAACCCAGAGCGCCTGACAGTCCGGGCTGCGCCCTCTCCTCCAGGGCCTCTGGAGGGGGTATCCTTCCAAAACAGAGCAGCACCCCACTGCCCGTCTCCAGAGAATGCCTTCTCCCCTCCCCGAGCCCTCTAGTTCTGTGCCCTCAGGAAGCTCTGACTACGCTCGTCAGGTCTCAGTACACATCAGGCCTCTGGGCACCTCAGCCTCTCGGTTCCAGTATTTCCTATCGTACTGCTCTTAGGACTTTACTGTTCATTATCCACCAAATGCCTTGACCTTGGTAGTATATTACCTCTCGGTACAGTGTTCCAGTATGAGCAAAGTCTCCACCTGCCCCAGAGAGCGGCTCCCGCTGCCTGTTCAGGACACGTAAGGTCAGGGGTGTCCTGCTCTTGCCTCGTGATCCACCCCAGCTGGGTTTTGTGATGAGGGGTCCGCTGAGACTCTAGGCCTTACCTTGGCTGGTGCCAGTAACACTGCCATGGTGAGACTCGGAAACATGCAGTGCAGACGGTCAGCCCTGTCTACACCCACTGAGGACCTCGGAGAGAAGCCCTCGGGGCAGCAAATACTCCCCGGCTCAGAAGGTGCCTGCCTGGGCTCGCAGCATATGCTCATCCACTTCGCAGAGGACGCGCAAGTGCCGGCCACATGCAGGCCCAGCAGGCAGATTTGTTGTGGAGGCAAGAAGCCAGCCGATAAACACAAATTCTCCTCCCCAGCTGCCCCCGAGCTCCCTACTCAGAGAAGCCAGTGGACACAGGGCTGTGGGGCCTGGACTGCACAGGCCACGTGCAGAGAGGAAGTCACAAGGCCTGGACTGGCAGTGCCCTTGGCACCTTGCTTAGCCTCACGTGGCTTTTTACGGCTCTGAGATGGAGACAGAAACCTACGTCTTGCCAGCCTCCAGCTCAGGTGACTGGAGGGAGGCAGAAGTCACTGTGAGAGCCCTGTACACTGCCTGTGTGTGGAGGCCAGGTGTCCTGTCCAGCTAAGTCCAGCCGCAGCCAAGTCTCCATTGGCACCTGTAAGCTTCAGTTCTGCACAGGAAGACACTGCTTTCCTGGCCGAGCGCCATCCTTTGTGAACCTGGTGGAATAATCCTGAGCAGCTCCTGCACAGCGCCCGCTGTCCACTGAACGAACTGCTGGTGGCCACCCAGAGCTTCACCTTGGGGCACACAGAGAGCTCAAGGCCCCTACCTGGGTCAGGCGGCCAGCAGGAGCAGCGCTGGGACCCGCACTGGGGTCTGTGGGCGGCCATAGGCGGAGACACAACGAGGATTCTGGGCAGAGCGGTGACGCCCAGCCCTCTGTGCCGCTGGACAAGGGAGCCAGCGCTCAGCAGGTCCCCCTGGAGCACAGCGTCTCCTACAGTGGACCCAGTTATCCTCCAAGGGAGCAGCAGACTGAGACCTGGGTGCCTGCAACCGCATGTAGGTTCCACACAGGAAGAGATGGGCCGCGGCGACTAAACACAGAATATTAACAACATGCTCCAAGGAAAGTTCTGTTGATGTTGTCTCCTGAAACACCTTATTATATTTTTACCTTTCCACTTAAAGGAAACTCTTTACAGTTTCTCACTGGCATCTCTGAAATGCCAACGTCACAGCTCTTGCCCTCAGGGGCCGTTACTGGGTAAGATAAGGTTACCGGAGCACAGCCCTGTAACACCCCAACAGTGATCTGGTAACTACCACAGCTGCTAAATGAGTAACAAGCGTGGTGTCCTGAGCAGCGTTCGCCACACTACACATTATAATGCCCATTTAAAATGCAGTGTTCATTTCTGGAATTTCCCATTTAATATTTTAAGACCTAGGTTGACCATTGGTAACTGAGGCCACAGGAAGTGAAATGACAGGTAAGGGGATTACTGTAAGGTCGCTAGGACAAGTTCTCTATGGTGGAAAATGGCAGGCAAACGGAGTTTTCAAACATGACACACTGTAATGGGTTCAGCTGGGTGCCCCCAGAACCATAGGCTGACGCTCTACCTCCCAGCACCTCACAATGTAAATGTATTTGGAGATGGGTATTCTAAAAAGCAGTTAAATTAAAATGAGACCTTCCGGGCGGGCCTCAATCCAGTGAGCCAAGGAATGTGGGTACCAAGCACACAGGAAAGACCACGTGAAGATGTAGGGAGATGACAGCCATATATACACCAAGGACAGAGGCCTTGGAAGAAGCCAATCCTGCCGACGCTGGTGACCTTGGGACTTCCAGCCTCTAGACAGTGAGCGATTCTGCTGTCCCATTTACCCAGTCTGTGCAGCTTTGTTATGGCGGCTCTGGGCCACTAGTACAGGGACCATGCAGCAGTGCGATGGCCTGGAAAACTGTCCCAAGCAGGTCACAGGTCACGTTATAGGGCTCCAGCAATAAATACCCAGAACAAGGAAAGCCACAGGACAGAGGAGACCGATAGTGCCAGAGGCCAAAAGGTAGAGCAAAGAGGGTGTGACTGCTCTGTAGGTGGAGTTCTCTGTTAGGAGGAAAGAATATTCTGGAATTAGACAGCAAGTGGAGGCCAAAAAAACTGTGAATGTACCAAGTATCACTGAGCTCGTTTTTAAATGATTTTCTGTTACATGAAAATGATTTTCTGTTACGTGAGTTTTACCTTGGTAAGAAAACTCTGAGAGTAACTATCTTTAAAAATACACAGCTGAAATGTATTGCCTGGATATGATATAGTGACAGCCAAAGTGAAGGTGTCTCTCCAGCATGTCCGGGAGACCGAGGAAGGGAGGCAGGGATTTTGCTCCCCTGGGACAGGACCTTACGCTCCGACTCCTGCGGAGGTGAGAGGTCCTAATGTGGCCTCAGGACAAGGACAGGCAGGGGGAGGCCTGGGGCTTAGGCCAGGAATTTAGGAGTTCAGTAATTCATTCCCAAATTTAGGATTTGAAATAGTTTTTTTAAGTTTTAAAGGGGGTAAAATTAAACACAACAAAAGAGAACAAAATGGGACATAAGAAAGCATAAATTTCAAAGCCAGACAACCAGAGATCTTCACTATCTATCATATTGTCTCTTGTTTTCTTCCAAATGGTTGTCCAGATCTTTATATACGGAGAGTTCATACAAAACAACATAGCCAATCTTTCAAAGATGTCCAGTTCACTGGCTCCCACTTGCTAAGCCGGGGCGGGGGGCGGGCATGGGACGGGATGACATGAGATGTTGATTCTCAGCCTGTGCACCGGCAGGCTCACAGCCACTCCACAGAGAGGGAGGAGTTCCTTGTTCTCCTGGAACCCCAGGTCGCCACATGGTGCAGGTCCCGAGATGCCAGGGTCTCTCTCCTGTGGGCCGCCGAAGCCTGCCATACTCACAGCCGCTCACCAGAGAGGGGAGGAGCTCCTTGTTCTTCTCAAAATATTGTATTTAAAATAAAATACAATATTTTTTAAAGCTCTTCGGATAACCTTTCAGGAAACCATTGATTCTGGGAAGGTATATTCGGTTTGTATCAATGCTTCTGAATTACCACTTTTGTATTAAAGAGGATTCATGCTTTGGGTACTTAAAAGCAGGTAAGGCACACTGACTCACTTTCACAGGATTTTCCAGAAAAGATTTCCTCTGTGTGTGTGTGTGTGTGTGTGTGTGTGTGTATGTCAGAGACAGACAGACAGACACAGACAGACAGACAGACAGACCAGGGCATTGAACCCCAGGCCTTTGTCCTGAGCTTCACCCTTTAAATTTTTTACATCTTGAGATGGGGTCTTTCTAAGTCACCAAGTCCAAGTCGTGCAGGCTGTGCTCAAACTTGTGATCCTGTACCTCAGTCTCCCAGAGTGCCGGAGTCACAGGTCTGCACCATACGGGGCTTTAAACTTCATCTATATGCAAAGCTCAATTAATCAGAAAAGCAAACTTTTCAAAGATTGAGATTTAACATTTGTAGAAATCTGTATCTTTAAAAATACTTCAAGTATTCCAAGTTATACAAAACACATAAAAATATATGTAAAAACCCAGACTAACAGGGAGCCATTCCCTAGGTTAGTGCACATTAGTTTGTTCAACTCACTGTCATTTTATGTAACAAAGCACCAATGCTGAGGACACATTTTAAGAAGGTTATGTTTTAACTCTTCTGATTCAAAGTCAACTGCTGAAGTTTAAGTATTAAGCCACGAGGATGACCACTGGAAAGTGTAAACATACTGTGGCTTTTACTTTCAACGGCTGGTGTCACCAGCCTAACACAGGACACGGCTGTGAGTACCTGAGCTGGTGTCCAGTGATGGCTGGGCCAGCAGGGAAAGGGGCCCCGGGGTCCAGGCCGCACCTTCTGGAAGCAGGGTCCTGACCATACCCCTGGTGGCAGCTGTTCTGGCAACACACGCTTGTTATGTTTGTTTTTAATTCTGAGTAGAATGCTGCAAGGAGAAGACAGCGGAGAGAGAAACCTGAAATACTCTCTCTCTACCACATTTCACAGGAGGTGGCCTCTTGGCCTCCCTGTCCTCAATCATGTGACCCTGTTGCCTGTTGCATGTGTTGTTCTAGTCCCCAAATTCAGTTACTCTTGTTCACATTGTCTTGGTGATCACAGGCCTAAAAGTAAAAATCCAAGACCCCAGTGCAAGCTTCATGCTTTGAAGTAACTTGGAGGTCAAAAGAGATTTCAGAAGGGAAGAAATACTGCAGGCCCTCAGACATTATGCTCTGAGGCCAGGGCTCAAACCTGCCAGAGGGACCAGCCAGAATTTTAAAGGCTGGCCGGCTAACCCACCTGCCAACATTCTGTTTTCATTTGTGTACTTCACTCCTGGCATCAAGGCAGAGCTTATAAAGATGACAGGCCTGCTGTTCACAACTGGATGGTTTGTTTGGAAATGCAGCTACTGATATCCAGGCAGCAAAGGGACCCTCAAACCCTCTCTGCAGCAGGTGGCTTCCAAGCACTGAAGCCCATGAACCAGTTCTCAAAATAACTGGTAATAATAAAGGAGTCTTGTCAAGAGAAGACACTGATGCTGACACCTTGTGGCTGGGCACCCTGGGGGGCATGCAGGTCGCCTGGTGTCCTTCACTCCCCAACCCTGCTGTCTGCTCCAGCAACTTATTACACAGACACATTCAGTTCCCTCCTGGTGACCATCTCCCTTGTGCACTTGCCGCTGTTCCTCACGAGGGCCAGAGATCTCTCCAGGATGTGTGCAAGACCATCCCTCCACTTGTTCCTGACTGTGGGCCTCTGGTGGGCAGCCGCTCAGATGACCCTGACAAGCCTGCCCCTGGCATTCCTGTCCTCATGCAGCTCCTGCCCTGTAGAGATTATGCCAGGTTTACTGATTCACTTCAAACAAACAGAATACACCAGAAGTGACAGGATGTTACTTCTGAGGTTAGGTTATAAAAAGACCAAGGCTTCTCTTGCAAGCGCTCCTTTGCTTTCTCCCGGAGATTCCTAGCTTTGAGGGAGCCTGCTGCCACCTGGTGGTCTCTCTATGGAGATGCCCATCTGGAGAGAAACTGAGGTCTCTACCCACAGCTGAATGGGACCTCAGGGCTGCCAACTGTCACGTGGGTCCAGAGCCACCCACGGTCAAGTTTAGGGCTGACACAGCTTGGCCAGTACCCTGAGAACAGTTGTGAGAGACTGCAGGTCAGAGTCATCAGCTAAGAAGCTCTCAAATCCTGACCCCCAGAATTGTAGGTAATGTTGGTTGTCAGTCACTAATCCTGGGAGCAATTTGTGCTTAGCGGTAGATAACAAATTGAGGAAGGCTAGGTCTGAATTTCCCCATGCAAGTTACAAAGGCCAGTCACATGCCAGCCCACTCTCTGGTCACACCATGGCCATTCCTCACACTATTCTGGGCACAGTCTATCCATTTGCTCACAAGTTTGCCGCTCTCCTTAGAACCCTCTGCTCCTCTACATCCTGCGTGGTAAAATCCTCGTCTTCCAGGGTTTCCAGTTCGCTCCCAACACTGACTCCCTGAAACTACTGCTCCCAGATCAGTGCCCTCGTGCTCCCAGGTACCTGTGGTCCATCTCCTCAGGAGGCGGAGGGCCGGGTGCCAGTCACTTGTGTTTAACTCTCTACCCCAGCACCTGCAGTGTGGTGGGTGTGCAGTAACTGTCTGCCCAGAAAGGAGCCAACTGCAGGCTGCCGGCCTGCAGGCCACACCCTGAACCCATTCGTGTCCATTCTCAGGCAAGACACTGCTCATCTAACCACACGACGGGCTCAACGTCAGGAGAGCAAGCTGCATTGCTGCCTTCGCACCAGCCTCTCTCAAGCTCTGTCAACTGTTTAGTAACATCTTCACAGCACAAGGAGCCAGGGCACAACTTCAGTTGCCCTTGATTGTCACATCCTTAGTCTGCTCCAGTCTGGAACGACTCCTCAGTCTTTCTTTGATTTGTGATCTTTTTAAAGATTTTCAGGCCATTCCTTTTGTTGACTGTCCCTCAGCTAGGTTTTGCTGACGCGGCCTCCTGGTTGCCTACTCCGCCTCATGGCACACTGCTTCCATCTGTCCCTTACTGACGCTCACTCTGATCGTGTGACGGTGGCCCGGTGGGGAGGGTGAACTCCTTCCCCCTTATAAGCTGGTCATACTGGGCGAGGAGGTCCTTCAAATTACGCAGATACCTCAGCCACCAGGCTGGCCTCTAATCACAGCCTGATTTCTACCTGTGAGGACCTATCGTTTCCCAGTCTACCCAACGCTATCATCATTTCTTTCAACGCTCAGATTTTCCCCATTTTGACAGACGGACCTCATTCTGGCACTTCTCTTCCTTTCTGCCTCAAGATGCTCAAGGGTCAGCCATTCCCCCAGGAACCTTTGTTCCTCTTAGTGGAAAACGGTTCTCAGAAAGCCAAGATCCAGTGCAAGGTGTGCTCACTGCTACTGAGTCTTCCCCCTCCCTCTGAGAAATACGCACTGTTAAAATTATGCACATGCGTGTTTACATCTATGATTACGTCCATAAATGTAGTACTGAAACTAGACGCTTACATCAATATACTAATCCCAATCCACATCACAGAACTCACTCATTTTCTACATTCCTATATCCATAACGCCCTTCTGTGGCAGCAGGAAGCCCAGATCCCATTGGCTTTACTGCAGTTAACTCATCGGACTGGCCCTGCAACGGGCGAATCATTTCCTACCTCAGCCACCTCCAAGTCCCCTGCTCAGGCTCTGGGTCACCACAAAAGGATGATTCTCCTGCAAAGGGGGCCCCTCACCCTGCCCAGGCGCGGACTCCCCAGGTCAGGTTCCAGAGAACAGTTATCGACTTCCTGCCTTCCTGAGAGGAGCTACAAAGCCTCCTTGCATGGCGCATGTGTAAGGAGCAGGAGAGTCCGTGGTCGCTTGTGCACACGCACCAAGCTCCTTCTGTCTCATTACTACCTGTGGCTTCTGTCCTCAAGGTTCCCTCATGAGAGAAAGTGGTTCCAGCCATACTGTCACATTCAAAGCAGCAGGGACGGGATGTCCTGCACACCTCGGTCCACCTCTCCATCCCCGCACTTATACACAAGAGTCACTGAATAAATCTGGATCGGAACTAAGAGAACAGATACCTGGAAGAGCCACCAGCGTCTGCCTCTCCCACATCTTATGTTCACTAGCCAACATTCTGCACCCAAGGGTTACCGAAGACCTCCAATGACTCTGCATCCTCGTCTCGTCCATTTCTGGGTTTTGGAAGCCCCAAGGAATGTGACCCTGAGGTCCTGGAAACTCTCAGAGAGGCTTACAAGGATCTCAGACAATTTATAGCTACTTTTCTGTTCAACTACGAATGTGTGGGCACTCCTAGACCAAGGACCCCACCTCACTCCTGCTGGGCTGGTTTGTAGCCCTCCCCTGTGTGCCCTCCCCAGTGCCAGAGCAGCTCCAAGCTCCAGCCCCAAACACCGTGCTGTTAAAGAGAGACGCTTCAGAGCGCAATGATCGCAGTCTCAGCTCCCTGCCAGCCCAAGGGGAAGAGGAAAAAGGAAAAAACCATGGTGGGAGGGAGCTTAGAAATCAGTACACAAGAACAGCCCCGTGGAAGTGAGGAGATTTATCCCGCAGAATCCCCCAGCAGCCTTGGTAACACATCTCAGCTGAACCTACCTGAAACAACCATGTTTTCGGCAAGGACAATGGAAAGGGCTGCTGCTAATGCACACGTATTGTGGAAGTTTTTCTATTTATAAATGTAAGAGCAGTGCAATTTCATGATATCCCAACAGCCCTCAGCTCACAGCTGTATGGTGTGATTCCTGGTAGCAGAGCTGCTGAGCAGGAGGCATGAGAACGCTTTCAAGACAGATGTGCCTCACTCCACAGGCAGGTGAGCCTTGCACCTTTTCAGCTGGGTGCCCGAGTTTGAGGCATTTCCTCTCTCGAACCTTCATCACAGCACTGGAAAATGGGGCAAACAAAGCCTTCCTCAAACTCTGCTATATCAGGAGGAAATGCATAGCAAATTCTGGCCCTCAGGTGAGACAAATGACTTTCAGTAACCTTCTGAGAGAAGGGAAATCACACAATGATAGGGTTGAAAAATACAGTGCATCATGGACCTAACAGTATCTGGCAAATGACTCTGCTAATAAATGTTAATCCCCTTTATCTTACTCATCCATACGAAATCCAAAAGCTAGTTATCTGGCATGGTTCTTTAAATGAAGTTTAGCTTTTTATGCCTACAAAAACGTTTTGTATAGACCTTTCTCTGCACTAGTAATGATGGTGTACTAGAAATGACATACATCCTCACGGTGTTAGCAGCAGTGCTCACAACAGCCAAGAGACGGAAGCCACCCAAGGGACCTCTGCCAAAGCCAATGAGCTACAGTTACAAATAGGCAAATGCTGCATGATGCCACTCGGTGAGGAATCTGCAAGAGTCAGATTCACGGGGACACAGACGGAACGGCAGCCAGAGGGGCTGGGAGACAGGCAGTGATACTGCACAGAGTTACAGCTTTGCAGTAAGAGACAGTTCTGGGCATGGAAGTGGTATAATGTCATTTTAAAATGGTTAAGCGGTAAATTTTCCACAACTAGCAATTGTAAAAGTTTTAAAAATAACATCACCTTTAAATTTTTCATAATAGTGCAAAGTCATCCTACTGATTCGTATGGACTCTTATGATGGAATTATGTAAAGTGCTGCTCATGGGTAAAGCCAGGACACTTCATCAGAACTTGTTTCTTGAGTAAATACCTGGGATTTATTAGCTGCCAAAGGAAAAAATGGATCTTGATTATTTTGGGGTTTTTTTGAAGTAATGGCAATTGAACCCACAGCATCACATATGCCACGCAAGTGTTCTACCACTGACCTGTGGTCCCAGCCATTTTTAAAACAATTTACTTATTAATCCTTTAAATTTAATTTAAATTATGGGGCAGGCTAAGTTGCCCAGGCTAGCCTCCAACTTGTTATCCTCCTGCCTCAGCCTCCTGAGAAGCTAGAATTACGAGTGTGTGCCACTGTGCCCATTGAGTCCTATCTTCTGCTATCCACTGTTTGCTAACACCATCAGCATCCATAGGATGCTACAACTGGAAGCAACTTTAGAAACTACGTATGAAAGTAGAAGACATGAACACCTGACTTGAAACGAGTTTCCTTAGCTCACGCCGATAACACGAGGAGGTAAACCCTAGTTCTCAGCTGGCACTAGGATCCTGGGACAGGGCAGGATAATGGGCTGAGCGCTCCGGAGTTCTAGCCTCTAACCCGCCACCAGGGGGCAGCAGGTGTATTATGCTGGCATTTTAAAACTCCAAGACTAAAGGCCCAGTGCACTTCCATTGTCCTTTCCCCCAACCCCAAATATAAATGTGCACATAATGACTTTATGAAAGTAATTTCAACAAGCACAAAGCTGAAAGTGCTGTAAATAACTTTTAAAATGAAACAAAGTTTTAAGTGTATGGTGATAACAACCTTAATAATCCTTCACTGTTTCTGATTTTTTCTAACCCTACTTGATGTAACTACTATGAGTCAATGAATATGCTGGTTTTAAACCAAAAGCGATTTGGCTGCAGAAATCATCGTATTTCTTCACTCTTTGAGCCAGGGCATCCCAGTGCTTGGTTTCCGAGGTTTCAGGCCAAAACTGCCTCAAATGCCCACCTGGGCCTCTGTCTTCACTCCCTTCATCAGCTCAGTTTTTTCCTCCCAACACCCCAGCGTTAGAAAGGAAGGTCTACCGACAGGCCTAAGCCTCCAGTAACCCGTCAGAGGAGAGAGGGAAAACCGAGTCACAGAGCAAACCTGCAAGCCGCGGTTCTTCCACGCAGAAAACAACCTCCTATCCCTTGGCTTTTCAATGGGGCCACCACGGGGAAGCTCCACCCACCGCAGCTAACAGGAGGCCTGAAGGACAGACTGGCCTTCCTCAGCAATGACCTTGTGCACCAGGAGAGTGTACGGTTCCATCTGGTGGGAGGAGTGAGCAAGGTCAAACATTAACAGTGCACTTTGGTAACTAATCCATAATCAGCTCCATGTTTT
This sequence comes from Dolichotis patagonum, assembly GCA_004027295.1. Lineage (NCBI taxonomy): Eukaryota > Metazoa > Chordata > Mammalia > Rodentia > Caviidae > Dolichotis > Dolichotis patagonum. Next base: position 9,404 of record PVJX010003214.1, on the reverse strand, counting down.
AAACCAAACACAATTGACTTGGCCCAGTGACCACAGTTCCTGAATCACCCAGAAGAGAGCACTGGACCTGTACTTTACATGGGAAATGTCAGTCTCCTTCTCAAGCTCACCACACTTTTATAAGGAGAAAAGCAGTTAGATGAAAGCTTAGATTTCTATTTCAGAAACACAGACGAGCCTGTTTTTTTTTCAGACTATAATAGTGTCCACTATGGTTTAAAGACATTTAAGAAATTAGTCACCACTTGCACACGATTTTGCTCACAGATAATTAGCAACTCACTCATCAAGAAAATCTAGCATAGAACCAATGCAAAAGCAAACATGGACTATGGGTTACTATCAGTAAAATGGGAATGAGACACAAGATGCATATTATGAATATGAACTCGTCACCACAACAGGCATCTTGTATCCAGGTATTATTAGTCTGTAATCCTTTGCCAAATATAATCTCTCAATGGGTGAGATTTAAAAATATTCCTAACGTCCTGGTTTCATTTTTCACTGCTGAATATAAGTATTTCTAACTGTAGAAAATAATCAGAAAACCAGAAATATTTAACTTCATAACAAGTATATATAAATAAATTTAATTCAGTAGTTTATTCAGGAATTATTAAAAATAATTTTTTATAATATCAAAAACCTGAAATCAGACAACTAAAAAACAAAAACTTCACAAAACACACGTATCTATCAGGATGCCTTTGAGGTAAAAATCTGACAATATGAAGTGCTAACAAGGATGTGGAGCCACTGGAACTTTCCAACATTGTAGTGGGAATAGAGACTATCAGAGCCACTGTGGGAAGTTTTCTATAAAATTAAGTCTAGTATTGCCTTATAGGCTGGGGATTTAGCTCAGTGACTCAAGCACTTGCCTGGTAAGTGCAAGGTCATGAGTTCAATCCCTGGTACCAAAAGAAGAAAACCTACATATTGACTTATAAAAGTATATACACACTTTCAATATGACCCAGCCATTGTGCCCCTAGAGATCCACCCAGAAAGATGAAACTGTTCTTCACACAAAAGCCCATAGAGAAATATTTACAGCAGCTGTACTCATAATCAAATAACCCAGTGTCCTCCCACAATGAATGGGCACACACTGTGGTACGTCCAGGTAACGGCGGGGAGAGAGGCTGCATGCAGAGATCTCAGTGGCCCTGACTGACAGGACCCAGTCTGGACGGTTACATGCTATCTCATTCCATTTTTATGACATTCTCAAAAAGCAAGACTTCCAAGGATTGAGAACAAATCAATGGCTGCCAGGGAGGGTTTGACCACAAAAGGCAGAATGAGAGAAAGTTTTTTTGATCTAGTTTTCTGGATTTTGGTAATACAACTGCTATCAGGATTTTGATGAAGAATTACATATTGTAAAACTCACAAAACTATACAAAAAGTCAGTTTTACTGTATATAAACTTAAATAATAATTAATAAAACCATGAGCATATGCAATTACTCTACAACAAATGAAAATAGAAACATAAGAGTCTTTTGGATTAAATTAAATTAATGCCTGACATACATTATTAAGAGATTTAAGGATGTACAAAGCAAGCACAATGAAAGGGTAATTTAGAATTCCATTTGGAATAAGCCAACTGCATAGACCTTGTCTTTAGAAAACTGAGGAAATGTGAATATAGCATTAGATGGTATTATGGAATTTTGTTCATTCATGTTAGGATTTTAGTTATATAAGAAAAGAAACTTTCAAACAAAATTTATACCACAACACTGGGAGGTGAAAGGCCATGACTTCCAAACTGTGCAGATGCAAACCAAAACCTGAAACACAGGGACGGGATAGCAAAGGGCGGAGTGGGGCGAAGCCTGCCCGCTGTGCTGGCTTCTGATGCTGGGGGCTGGTGGTGAGGCTTCGCTACATCTGCCTGTCAATAGGCCTGGCACGGTTCTCAGCAAAACGCTGAAAGAGGGGCTTGAGATAACGGCAGATTATTAGGAAGGGACCTAAACCCAGGGGCCAATGTCCTTCTGGAGAAGAGGTGCCATGTGGAGACAGCGGGCTGAGTGGGGCGGCCACAGGCCAAGGCCCTCCAGGAGCCCCGCGAGGCCGGGAGGGCAGGCAGGATTTCCCCGTCAGCTGCCACCAGCAGCAGCGCAGCAGCCTGCCCCGATGGCTCACCGTGAAATGACCGAGGCCAAGACTGGCCTGGAATTGCATCTGACGAATCCAGAGCATCGCAGCAGTGCCAGAAAGGAAGGGAGTGTTTAAAGCTGACTACATAAGCAAACCATCCAGGGACAGACACGGCTTGGGGACACAGGAGCCACCTCAGAGAGCGCCAGCGGCCCAGGCAGGAGCGCTGTGAGGAACACACAGGTAAGGCAGCACGAACAGTAACTAAAACATTCAATAAACGGCCCTGAGCTCATGATCAAATAAACACGGGGACACACAAACCTGCCAGAATTCCAAATAACTCAAGAGTGCACTTGGCCATCAAGGGGAGGCAGCAGACTACTCCCGCAAGGGCAGCTGCTCCTGCCGACTTCCTTTCGGAGGGGCCAGGGAGACAGAGGGAGAAGAGCAGCTCTCAGGTGGAGACCTGACAAACGCCACTTCAGCAGGAGACCACGGTCAGCGGCAGCAGGGATGCTGAGGGTACCAGCCTTGAGGTGATGTGACAGAAACGGCGCTTTACACCTAAAGCCGACGCCCCCCAAACCAATACCTTTCTCTGTATGGTGAAGGATACAGTGAATGACTAATTGTGTCAGAGCTGTTGGAAACTCGGCTATCTGGAGAGGGAAAAAGAGGCACGGATATAAAAAATACAGTCAGCCAGACATGGTGGCTATAATCCCAACACTTGGAAGGCTGAGGCAGGAGGATCACAAGGTAAGAGCCAGCCCTGATTTCATAGCAAGACCATGTCTCAAGAAAAGGAAAAGAAAAGAAACAAATAGACTTGAAAGTTACCACTATGCACGAACAATGTTTTTCCCTGTGACCACTGAAATGGCTTCAAAGCAACCATCAACCCAATAGCAATGAACACCCTAAGGTCCAGGGTGCAGTCTCTAAGGATCGTTTTTCACTTTAAAACAACCAGCCAGGGCTCTTTGGGAAAATGGCTGATTCTAGGTTTGGGGAAGCAGATGTGAACAAGACTTCTTTTTTTAAATTTTAATTTAATTGTTCTTAAGACTTCCTCTTGCTGCTGGAATAAACTAACACTTAGCATGACCACAGGACCCGCTCTGCCCCACTCCGCCATCCTTGTCTTTGTCCCTTTAATCTGCAGAGGCAGAATGAACCCCAAAGATATGCGTATCCTAATCTGCAAAACTCATGAGTATGTTACTTTATATCTGCAGATGTGACCAAAGTTAATGACCTTGAGATGCGGGGATCTTCCTGGGTTATCCAAGTCAGCCCAACCTCATCAGAAGAATCCTGGGAATGAGAGAACTGTTCCTGGCTCATAGGAGGGTCAGAGAGGGGCTTTGAAGGTGGAGAAGGAAGAGGCCGAGGACTCAGGGAGCCCGACCAGGCTTCAGGAGGCAAGAAAACAGATTCTGCCCCAGAGAAAGAGCCCCATTCTGTGAAATAAAAAGTTCAAAATCACTCAGCTAGTAAGTGCTAAGCACAGAACTGCTTAATAAATATGTGCAGGTGGCACAAAGATGGGTCCCCCCACATTCTTTGGTAAAGAAAACATTCTTTAAAAAATTATGGGAATCAGAATACACATAAAGCCAGAGTAATGATACAATTAATGATTTCTCAACTATCTGGCTCCCAACACTGACATGTCAGCATCAACCTCATCTATTAATTAATTTGGTATTATCTTATCTGGTAGAAACAGTCCCTTTTTAGCAGTCTCTCTCTGTCTCTCTGTCTCTCTGTCTCTGTCTCTCTTTCTCAGAACCACATGTTCTGAGCTGCTACAGTCTGGTTGTGCAGTATCCCCAAAGTTTCAAATGTTAAGAGCTTGGTCCTCAGGTGGTGTTACTGGGAGATGACAGAACCGTTAGGTGAGCTGGCACCCTAAGGAGACCCTTGGTTCCCTGGAGGCGTGTCCTCCAAAAGGACTGTGAAAGTCTGTTTCCTCCTTTCTACTCCAAGGTTCATGAAGGGAGCAGTTTTCTCTGGTACAACGGCCCCTGGCACTGCCATCCAGAAAGCCCAGCCAAAGCCCAGAGCAATGGGTCCACCCCACCTTGGACTGGAAGCTCTGAACTCTGAACCCAAATAATTTTTGCTTTACAAGTGAATTATCTCAGGCACTTCATTACAGTGACATGAAACTGAGTAATGCACAGCACTAATCACAGGTCTCTCCACCTGTGTTAACATGTTTTTAAAATATCGAAATGGGGCCGGGGATTTAGCTCAGTGGCTTAAGCGCCTGCCTGGCAAGCATGAGGTTGTGAGTTTGATTCCTGGTACCAAAAAATAAAAATAAAAAATAAAAAAAATATCGAAATGGGAAGTTCTTTTTTTTAAAGAGAGAAAAGCAAATGAAAATAAAAATAATACAGAGTTTCAAAACAGGATAAGAAATTAACAATGGTTAATATATTGCATATTGTTGTCTTCAAAGTAGCCGCTTAGATTACAAGATACAGGCACACAAAATTAACCAACCAATTCCTTCAATGAACTAAGAGACTAGTACTATGTTACCTATCTTGTGTGTGTATATATATTTAATTTATATATTTATTTTCTTTTCCCTTTTTCTTTCTCTCATCCCAGTTGTTCTTGCCTTGTGAGCAATTTGTTCCTCAATATCTATTGTAGACTTTATATCTTACTCTTTTAGTTTCTTACACTAGAGAGACAAGATGATGTTCCAATATGCACATTTGAATTGTTTCATTTATGAGTATGGTCTCTAGCTGCATCCATTTACCTATAAAAGCCTCAAGTTCGTCCTTCTTTATAGCTGAGTAATACTCAATTATATAAAAATACCACATCTTTTTAAATCTATTCCTCAGTTGATGGACATTTGGGTTGTTTCCCACATTTAGCTATTACAAACTGTGCTGCTATAAACATGGATTCACATATATCACTGTGGTATAATGTTTTTAATTCTTCTGGAAAGATACCTGGGAGGGGAATAGCTTGGTTGAATGGGATCTGTAATCCATTTTGAGGAATCGTCACACTGACTTCCACAATGGTTGCACTCCCACCAATAGTGGAGAAGGGCTCCTTTTTCCCACGGCCCTGCCAGCATTTGTTATTGGTTGATTTCTTGATCCTGGCCATTCTTTCTGGGATAAGATGGCATCTCCATGTTGTTTTAATTTGCATTTCTCGGGTGACCAATGATGTTGAACATTTTTTCATATATTTCTTTGCCATTTGTATTTCTTTATCTGAGAAATATGTATTCATCTCCAATGCCCATTTTTGTTTGGATTGGGTCTTTGAATGGGAGTGTGTGGGGGGTTTTTTTTGGTTCTTTTTAAGTTCTAGCCAGAAGTTCTTTGTCTGAGGGACAGTTGGCTAAGACTTTTTTCCTAATTTGTGCATTTTCTTTTCACTCTGTTGGTGATTTCTTTTCACATGCAAAAACTTTAATAAGATAAGATCGCAGCTGTCAACTCTTTGAAGTATTTCCTGTGCAGTTTGGTTTTTGTTCATAAACTCTCTGCTTACCCCATACCATCAAGATTTCTACCTACTTTGTCTTCCAGTAGATTAGTGTTTCTGTTTTAATATTTAGATCTTTGATACATTTTGATTTTAGTTTAGTGCATGGTGATAAATATGGGTCTAGTTTTAGTCTGCAACATGTGCACAGCCAGTTTTTCCAGCACCATCTATTAAAGAGGCTATCTTTCTTCCAGTGAACATGTTTGGCCCCTCTGTCAAAGATAAGACGGCTGATTGTATTTGTAGTTGTGTCTGCATCTTCTATTCTTTTCCATTGATCTGTGTTTTTTTTTTTATTTTTTTGTTTTGTTTTATTTTGCCAGTACCATGTTGATTTTATCACAGTAGCTTTGTAGTATGATTTTAAGTCAGGGATTGTGATGCCTCCTGTCTTGTGTTTGTTGTCCAGGATTGCCTCTACTATTCTAGGTCTCTTCTGTTTCCAAATGAATTTTAGGAATGTTTTCTTATCTGTGAGGCACGCTGATGGTATTTTGATCAAGAATGCACTAAATCTGTGTAAGAGTTTTGAGAGTAAGGCCATTTTCACAATGTCAGTTCTTCCTATCCATGAGCAAGGGATATCTTTGAAATGGCAGTTCTTTCTAGGCAAAATATAAAACAATCCATCAAAAGGAGACTGATAGTTTTACTACACACAACTTAAATTTTCTATAGAGAACAAAACTAAGGAAAGTACAAAAAATTGAGGGAAAATAGCTGTAACACATCTGACTGAAGATTAATTTCAACATAGAAATAATTGTTAGAAATATCAGTAAGACCACAGGCCAACAGGTATGAACATAGGTTCTCCCTACTCTTTTTACATACAAAGAGACACTTTCATCTGGGTTCTAAAATTTAGGAGTCACAAAAATTCCAGAAAAGAGGAAAACTATTCTCACCTGTAAATTCTTTCAAAGATGTGTTGGCATAGCGGAAGGCTGCTGAAGGCCTCAGCTGCCTGGGACCGTGGCTGCTGTGCCCGCCCTTCCACTAGGGCCAGCAGGTCGGAAGCCCACTATAGGCTTGAGCTGCCTGGGACTGCCACTGCTGGGCCCACCCTTCCACCAGGAACATCAGAACCTTGGACTACAGTGGACTACTGTGCTGGCTGGATGAGAGACTCAGGAACCCCTCACCCAAACAGAAGACCTCAGCAGGCTCCAGTCAGTGTGGTGAGTTTGCCCCCTACAACAGAGGTCTGCAGTGGGAAAACAGGAGCAGAAGTGAAACTCCTTCCAAGTGTAAGACCTTGGCGAACCTGGCAAGAGAGTGGGTAACCCCCACCCCCACACAGAGAACATCAGACAGGTTGAGGAGTTCGCCAATAATGCCCTCCCAACTTAGAGAAAATTAAAAGAACTTATGAGACCCCCAGTGACAAAGTAGAGCCTCAGCTGACACAAACACTCTAGCCATGGAGATCTGGTGACCTGCAGCAACCTGAAGATATAACAACAGCAGGAACTAAGAGTTGCCCTACATCGATACTTCTAGGCTAGTTAGCCCAGAAAGAATATAGGACTCACCCAACAGGCCCTGTAGGAGGAATTCAGGAGACTGGATCTCCTCTTCATTGTGGTACCCAGCAATTTGACAAACATCAACCACACAGTAGGACCCTAAAACACACACTACAGAAAGTTGAGACTGTTGGGATAGAAAGAGCAGATATTTACCCAAATGGTGAAAATGACTAAACGAAAAGGCAAAATGTAATCCCAAACATCTAGTCCATCAGGAGCAAGTGCAGGCGATAATGAAATAGAGGACCTTAAAAGTCATACACCAGAAATGTCTGAAAAGATAGCAAATGAAGAAACAAATCCATGAGGCTATAGAGGAACTCAAATTAGAAAAAATGTCTTATGTAAAGACAAAAGTAACAACCTTAGTAAATGAGTTGCTCAACATAGCTACAGAAGAAATAGATAAAGAAGTACAGGAGCATGGGAAATTGATTGAAACTTTGAATGAACAATGCAGAAAACAAGCAAAATCCATGAAATAGATTCAAAGAGATATGCAAAAAACAAAAAATTGTATTGAAAGCCTGCAAACCGTTTAAATGAAGCTGAGGACAGAATTTTGGACCTTGAGGACAGGATTGCAGATAGCAATCATGAAAGGGTAGAACTTATAAAAACAACAAAGCAGCATGAAATGACAATCCAACAGCTTCAAGATGATGCCACGAGAAACAATGTTAGATTAATAGGCATCAGTGAGGAGGCAGGAGACAATGCAAAGGATATAGCTAAGCTGTTCACAGAAGTAATGGCAGAAAATTTTCCAAACATGGGGGAAAAATCTGATATACAAATAAGTGAGGCATATAGAATGCCAAACAGTCATAACCAACATAAACTTACACCCAGACATATAATAATTAAGATCTCAGACATACAGCATAAAAACAGAATGCTAAAAGCTATCAGAAAAAAGATACAACTCACCTATCAAGGAAAGCCTATTAGAATCATGGCAGACATCTCAGCACAAACCTTCATGTTAAGATGACCTTGGAGTGAAGTATTTCAAGCCCTAAAAGAAAACAACTTTCAACCCAGACTGATGTACCCAGCAAAACTGTCTTTAAAATTTAATGGAGAAACAAGATACTTCCATGACAAAGAACAACTGAAGAAATTCATGTCCACCAAACCAACCTTAGAAAGAGTGCTGAAGGACATCCTAGATAGAGATAAAAATGACCACAATCTCCAGAACAACAACAGAAAGACATCACCAGGCTGGACAAGAAAGTAAACAAGGGAGTAAAGCAGGAAACTAACAATAGGAACACACATGGCAAAGTCAAGCCAGTACATATCAGTGATAGCCATAAAAGTAAATGGGCTCAATTCACCTATGAAAAGAAACAGGTTGACGGAATGGATCAAGAAACAGGATCCCACAATACGCTGTATACAAGAAACACATCTGACTCAAAAAGAAACTCAGATTATTCCATGCAACAGGAACCCAGAAAAAACCAGGGGTAGCTATTCTATTTGCAGACAATGTGAACTTCAAACCTAAAATGATTAAAAGTGACAAAGAAAGGTCACTACATACTTGTAAGTGGAAAAATTCAAGAGGAAGAACAATTATAAATATACATGTACCAACACAGGAACACCCAACTATGTAAGACAGATACTAAAGGACATGAAAAACCAAATACACAAGAACAATTATTACAGGGGACCTTAACAGCCCATTGTCACAAAGAGATAGAACAACTAGACAAGAAGTCAGCAAAGAAATAATAGAACTGAATCATACCTGTGAGCAATTGGACTTAGTAGATGTTTACAGAGTGTTCCACTCAACCACATCAGAATACACATTCTTCTCAGCTGCACATGAGACATTCTCCAAAATAGACCATATATTACCCCATAAAACATTCTTAAGTAAATGCAAGGGTATTGAAATTATCCCATGCATACTATCTGACCATAGCACACTGAAATTGGAAATTAATGGCAAAAGACAGTGCAAAACCTGCATAAATGCGTGGAAATTAAATAACAACCTTTTGAACAACCAGTGGGCTACAGATGAAATTAAAGAAGAAATAAAGCAATACCTACAATTCAATGAAAATGTGGAAACAACCTATTGTAATCTGTGGGATGCAATGAAAGCAGTCTTAAGAGGGAAATATATAGCAATAAATTGTCATATCAAGAAAACAGAACGAGCACAAATAAACAACCTAATGCTTCATCTCA
>PVJX010003213.1:79408-112671 GCA_004027295.1 Dolichotis patagonum | reverse complement strand
CTATTAAAAATCTCTCATAGCTAATATTTTTAAAATGTTAAAATCTAGGTGCTAATTCTCTAGATGGCAAATAAAAATTCAGAAGGCATTAGAGATGAGAAAATTAGTATGCGCAATATTGCTAGAGTCCATGTGGTTACTGCTGTCTCTGCTATATATAATGTGTATTTCATGTTTGCCTCTTCTCCCATCCCCTAATCCATATATAATACAATAAGTGTGATTATTGACTTTCTGTAATCTTTGGAAAGTAGTAGGCAAAAAAAGAGAAGTGAATGCAAATTCACACATTAGTGGGATATCTAAGAAAATAGGAGTGACTGCTATAGTAGTCTCCTGACATGCAAGGAGCCAATACTTTGAAATGGACTGTAATTTCAACAGTTGTTATAATGGTTTATATGCCATTTAACACTCTTAATGTCTTCATAATATTGGGCATCTCTCATATTCCTCAGAGCAGGGTGTGTCAGCTTTTGCTAAATTGTGATAGCAGACAACTTTAATCTCAATGTCTTATTTCCATATATGTATGTAAGACTTAGTGGCTCTGTTGTGGCGCTGCTCCATGCCCTCACCGTTTTGTGACAAGGCTGAAGAGGGGGAAAAGTCATGGCAGAACTTGCGTGATGCCCTTAAAGCTTCTTCTTAGAAGTAGAACATGGCTCTGTTGCATTTCACTGCTAAATGTCAGTCAAATGAAAGGAAGAAATACAACCCTTTCTATGAATAGATCCAGTAAGGGAGGGGCTTAATACAATCTGTCACGTGGGAATAAACATTGCTCTCCCGTCTCTCACCAACTGCTGTTTCTATCCTTACTGTTTATTATGGAGAAGCACAGAATTGTTTTTTTAAGTATTTCATGTTTCTTGATTTTTAAAAAATTTTTTTCTTAATTACTATTTATGTACAGTAGAATAGGAATTAGGAAGTAACATTAAAATCAGTGGCACTGGAAAATGTAGAATGATTATTATAGAGCATGTCATTTGTAGTCATTTATGACTTTTAGTTACAACAAAAAAGTTGAAAGTAATGTAGGAAAAATTTACTATCTTATACAGAACACCTTTTTGGTGATTAAGGAACTAATAAAAAAAAGTTACAAATTATGTTATACATGTTTATTTCTAATGTTAGGTGTTTTCATAAGTAGGCTAAAACTGGATGTTCTGGTTTTGTGTTCACATGGCTAGAAATTTAAAATATTTTGATGTATCAAAACTTTTAAAGTAAGGTTTTTAAAATTATCTAAAATGGAGTAAAATCACTTCCATTTAATTTTAATAAAAGTAATATATAATATATGTCTTATTCTTTCTGTTGGATATTTGTGGGTTTTTTTTCTTCCCTTTCATTTTTTCCCTTTGGATTTTTGGGACAGGGTCTCACTATGTGTAGCCCAGGCTGGCCTCAAACTCACAGCAATCCTCTGCCTCAGCTTCCTAAGGGCTGAGGTCACAGGTCTGCACCACCGTACCTAGAAGGGTTATTTGTTTTTTATTGCCTTCCGAAAACTAAACTTAATTCTGTATGTACTATATATTTCTCACTTAGTAGAAATATGAAAGTGTTAACTGACTTTCATGTGTTGTGTGCAGATCTTAACAAAACATTCTGCCTGGGGTATATTTATATTTATATAACGCTAATCAACATTTGTTCTTAGTATTTGTGAAAGGAGTAGTACTTTAATTTTAACGAGTACATATGCATGTCACACAGATTTAGCAGTCAGATACTTAAAATACAAACCATTGTATCCTGTGAATTGCTAAGAATAATTATAAGTTCTTTTTTAAAAAGTATATCTCATAGTACATCTCAGTGTATTTAAGGTTCCTACTTTTATTTGTATATTGGGGACTTTATTCAGCAACAGAATAGTAATCTACAGTTTTGTTCAGTTATTTTCCCTTCCTGATTTGGATACTCTGAATTTTTTATTTGACAAATAATTTTTGAGTTTTGCTGAGTTTGCATTTATCTGATGTAAATCAGTGAGTATATTTTGGAAGATACAATCTTTCACAAGTGCTCTAAAAAATAAAACTATTCACTCATTGAGCAGACTCTTAATTCCTTGCAGTGTTACATCATTGCATAGGTCATGGGTCTTCTTATCTATGAATATTTCATTCTCTGGAGATAGTAAATATACATTATAATTGAGGTTTTTAATGATTTGTGTTGTTATAGATTCTAGCTTCCATTTCAGTTATAAAATGTTTTTGGAAGTTGGTATTATTATGGCCTCAAACCTATGTGTGGACTTCTTGTAACTAACTTATTAAGAACTTGCCAATGCTAGCTCTGAGACAGCATCATCACATTCAACTAGTTTTCAGTGTATTTCTCTCCGCATTGTAAAGGGGGAAAGTATTTTTGCTTGCTGCGTAGAATAATGGGATTTTTGTGCTCAAATCATCCCAACATTCATTCCAGCAAAGCCTAAGGGATAATTCTTGCATATATAGTAACCAGAGACTTGAAATTGATTTGGTTCAGATTTCCCAGGCTCCCCTTCTGCCTGGTTTTCATTAAAACGAAGTGGTGCTTTGCTTCTTATTAGTCATATAGGCAGATTGGATATTTAACAAATTGATCTCAGGATATTAGAAATAGTAAACAATGTAGGGAACTATCATCAGAATAAACCTTAATAAGTCGCACTTACATAGCTTTTTTACTTTTGGTGGGGGAAAGGTTTCCTGGGGGTTGAACCCAGAGTCTTGTACATGCTAAGCAAGCAGTCTACAATTGAGCTCGGTCCTTTTTGTTTTTGCTTTTATTTTGAAATAAGGCCTCCATAAATTGCCCAGGCTACTTTGAACTGCCAGCTACCTGGATTATAATTGTGTGCCACTATACCCAGCTTTTCTATTTTTCTTTTTTTCTTAATCTTTAATGACTTTAGTTAAAACATCATCAGCACATTTCAAATCAGTAATTATAAATGTTGAATTTAGTTCTTAAGTCATTGAAGCAAAACTGTTGGTTTAGTTAATCTCATCTCTCTAAAATGAAGTTACTGAATTACAACTCTAGTTTTGCATTGCTACAGAATAGTACCGAGTTAGCCCAAAATATTTATGGAAATTAGAATTTTTTTTAAGTAATTACATTTGAATTCATTTTATGTATTAAATATTATTTTATAACTTCTCAATGTGTAAAGAATTTGAAGCAGCTTATCAGGACAATAAAAGGCAATCTAGACTACAGAATAATACTAAAGAAAGATGCAGATGCAGGGGAGAAAAAACCTGGATATATGTGTGACCATAAACCCCAAAATATTCATCACAGATGGCATTAAGAAAACAAAACTGATGTCTAGAAAAATTTAAATGGCTTTTCTATTATTCTTATTGGTGTTGTTGTTGTTTTAAGACATGATTTCACTAAAGACTGGCCTTGAAATCACTATATTACCCAGGCTGGCTTCAAGCGTGCAATTCTACTGCCTCAGCCTCCAGAGTGCTGTGATGACAGATGTGTGGCTGTCTGGCTGGCTTTTTGCATTATTGTCTTACTATTTTATACTATATTGCTAACAAATACTTGCTACCTAATGAGTGCAAGAAGCTTTGGGTTCTAGATTGTGAAGTTACAAAATTCTGTGAAATGGTTCATAGTATTATACAAGACCTTTTTTCTTAGTGCTTATTATATATTTAATGATATTTAAGCTACTTTTTGTGAGGAGGTATGGTACAGAGTATACATTCATGTGTTATAAGAAAAATGATGAGATACTAGATAAAAATATTAGTTTAACTAGATGATAATGTACTAAAGACTGGTAAGTTTTATCTTTACTATTCAGTAAACAGAAATGATAATTCTGTTACTGTTTTATGTGTGATACATTAAAGATAGCCAGATAGCTGAGGTTATCTGAGTCATAAAGTAACAGAGTTTACAGATTACATTAGGAATTAGGAATACACGAATATTCTGTATTGATATTTCCAAGATAGAATAGAACTGTAATTCTTTATATTATACAGTAACATCTAGCTTTATCATTAACAGTGCTCTCTTACAAGCATTGTCTCATATAAGAAAATGTTCAACTTAAGGGAGGAGTTTTTTAATAAGATAAACCATGACATTATCTAAGACTTGATGTTATCAAGCTGGATGATAGGTTATACTGTTCTCAATAAATCAAATTCTCTAGTAATTCCTGGTTTAAATGCTAAAGTGACTTTTGCTTCTAACAATTCTACAGGAGACTGACTCTCATTTAAAACACCATTCAGGATCTGGGATATCAGTTCTGTCTCCTGTCTCCTGTCCTCCCTCACCTCTGCTCTATTTGTGGTTAACTACAGAGTACACATTAACATCACTCTGCAACCCTATCAGATTTTTCTTCCCAGCTTTTCACTGCTCAATTGTATGTGTGCTTCCTTTACTTACATATCCTAACTTCTTAATACAAATTTGACAGCATCTTTACATTGTTAGTATCCCTTCTTTGGAAGTTGCATATGCTTACAAATTTTCTCTTTTGTAAAATATACATTTAAGTTCCAGCACCTGGAAACCTAATACTGGCCAACCTGTAACAAGCTTTTTGTCTTTTCTATAGATCTATAGATAGCCTCCTAAAGCACATTACTAACGTTGTGTTTCCCCACTTTTTTATAATTTGAGAACACATGTGTGACATCTACTATCTTAACAAATTTTACGTGCTATATAGGTCTCTAGAACTTTGTCTTACATGACTGAAACTCTACCTGCATCGCATAGCAACTCCTCACTCCTTCCTACCTGCCCATGGCAACCACCACTCTACTCTCTGCTTCTATAAATGTGACCATTTAGAGCCCCCCATATAATTGGTATCAGTGTATTGGTCCTTCTGAGTCTGACCTATTTCACTTAGTGTAATGACTTCTAATTTTATCCATGTTGTCAAAGTGGCAGAATTGTAAGGCTGAATGAATTTTGGTTGTATGAATTACCACTGTTTTTTTATATGTTTGCTTATTGATGGATATTTAGGTGGCTTCCATGTCTTAACCCTTTTTTTTTGTTTTAACCTGCGGATCGAACTCACGACCTCGCATTTGCCAGGCAAGTGTTTATGCCACTGAGCTAACCCCCCCACCCTTAACCATTTTGAGTAATGATGTAATGAACATGGTATAGATATTTCTTTATTTCATATTGTTTTCCTTCCATAGTAGCTATAAAACAAAATTGCTTTTTCTATTTCATTGTGGCTACTTTGCCTTTTTTGCTCACCTAGGGCAGCATCTTATCTGGATTCTGGAATTCTAATAAAATTACTTTGGTTCCTATATTGTGGTTAAATTGGTGTTTCCGTCAGGCAAGAAGGGCTGAGAGTTCCTATCATACCTTCTTACGATGCTCGCTATAGCGGCACCCACAAGCAGTAAACATTAATGAAGCACCTACCATATGCCAGGTTCTGGACTACAAACTTGGATTTTAAAGATAATTTGATGTGCTTCTTGTTCATGAAGACTTATGGTCAGGAAAACAGACATAAATAGTAAATACATAGAAGTAAAACGTGTTCTTTTATTGTCTAGATGAAAACAAAGTTTTGTAACTTAAGGACTAGAAAAATCATGACTTTGAGGAAGGAAGTGGGATTTGAGATGGACCTTAAAGATGCAGTAGGAATTTTCAAAGAGCATTTAAGGAGAGGTAACAATACTGAGAATGGAGGGAACTGTGTAAAGTATGTTATAAGAAATCAGTGGAAATCTACAGAGGAGAAGGAAATGGGCAGATAGTTTGAGGGGCAAGATTATTAGAGGATTCATTTGCCAAAGTAAGGAATTTAGGTTTCTATCAAGAAATTTTCTTTGTTATTATTGTTGTTTATATGATAAAAATTAACTTTTTTTTTCTTTACAGAATAATTCATTATCCCTTATGTGGTATGAATATCAATAGAGAGTTACTCCTTTTAGAGAAACCAGTTGCAAAATCCAAATCAGGGATAAAAAAAGTGATGGTGACTTTATTGATGAAAAGGTATAAGATTTGATGAACAAAGATTTTGAGATGAAACCAAGAATTGATAAATGAAAGTAGGTCTTAAGAGAGATCTGAAAGGTACTGTTGTAGTCTGTAGGCAAGAAAATGGAGGATAGAAAAGCAACCAAGTAACAGAGATTTGAAGATATCGTGGGTTAGAAGTGTTAGGAAAAACTCTCAAATTTCTGTTTCCTGCTCTAATTTCCAACTTTTGTAGAGCATTCAAAATAAACAGTGCACAGAGAGTGAAGTAAACTAAATTAGAAAGTTTTGAACTGAACTGAATTGAATTGTGTGCCAGCTAAATTCAGAAGTCTTTATTTCACTATGATGCCTCCCTGCCAGGCTAGACTTTAAAAGTTTCCACAAGATGTATGTCTGTGTTTTACTCCCCATAGCATTGTTACGTCCTGCATGATTGATCCAACCAAATAGAGTTTTCCCCAGTTACATCAAAGATTTTGAAAAATTTTACTTATGTGTATTTTCCTGTGAAAATTTCATTTAACTGAGTATTAACTAGAAAACTGACCACCATTAATAGTAACACACAAGAAAATGGGAAGAGTAATGAGACTTTTCTTTCTTTTCTCTGTCCTTTATCAGCTGTGTCATATTGAACAAATTCCTTACCCTCTCCATGGTTGTTAGGATGTTTTTGAGGAAAAATTTAGGGTGTGTCCTGGTGATAATTTAGTGAAATTTTAAAAAAGTAACAATCTATGCTAGAGAATTTAGGATACAGGAATGGTGACATTTATATAATCCAATTGTTTTAGCTTTCTTCAAATTAGTTGCAGAAAAAAATATTTCTGCTAGTGAATAACAAATCATTCTTGACATAGGATAGAGATTGTAAATTTCCTTCATGTCAAATCAGTAAGCTGTCAATTTTATTATGGTTTTGGTTCACTTAGTTTTGGTTTTCTTTTCCCCAAAATTTGGCTCCAGTATTCTTAATTCCTTTTGAAAGATTTGATTGTATAAACGTGTTCTTTCCTTTTCACTATTCAGTGCTCACTCTTCAATAATAGAATTGTTGCATTGTAACACTATATGTTGTGACTTTGTGGGACAGCCATCTGTCTTATCTAACAAAACAAGCAAAATTTAAATTATAATGTCATGTTGAGCATCTCTATTGGGATAAACAAGAATTTTTCTTGTTTGATAGCACTACATTCCCAAACAAGAGGTAATTTGTCAAAATGACAGATTTAGGTCTAAGATACCTTTAGAAATTGATGCTGGAACTTTTTCACACATGATTTTGAAGATGCAAGTGGCATACCTATGGCATGTGAATTAACTTTATGTTTTAGTGCCTGCAAAAGTTCAAGGTGAAATCTTAGTTCATTTTAAAAAATCTGAATAGTAATGTAATTATCAAGATGTTGCTGCAATATGTGTGCAGTTAATTGATTCATAAGTTCTTCTCACCACAGTATTGTGGTGTTTGCAGTGCTTTCAGAGGATAGAAATGATCAGTAATGCTTATATTTTCCACATTTTTTGGTTCATTTTACGGTTATCTCTTCCATCAGTATTTCATCATTTTATTAGCACTTTCATCCAAGTTACAGATTTTCCTATCATTTTCAAAGTAAAATTTTAGACCAACTATATAATATGCCTTACCCAGCAGTATCTTCCTTTGGTATAATGTTTTTGGTTAAATATTTTCTAGGATATTTGGAAAGAAGAGTGTTTGGGTTAAAACTTTTGGTCTCCAGCCCTTTTTCCTTTTTTTAATTTTCAGTTCTGAGACAGGGTCTTGTTGAGTGTCTCAACTGCCCAGTCTGTGCTTGAATTTGTGATCTTCCTGCCTCAGCACCGCAGAGTGCTTGGATGTGTGCACCACCATAGGCTGCATTATAGTGAAGTCTGCCTTTATTAGGAATACAACATTTCCTTTATTTATTAAGAAGTGTCAGTAGAGTCAACTCTACAGATACATAAAAATAATATTTCTGGTTATTAAGTCTGTTACTTTTCTGATTCAAATTGAATAGTTTTTGAGTGGTCTTTCCCAGGGGAATTTTATTTATAGTGTATAACTTTGCAAAACACAAGGGCTTTTTCCCCCTCTGGAAACTCATATATCAATTTATAATGTAAATGCCTATATATAAGTATATAGGTAGAATGACTGATTTAGGAAAGTAATTAGAATTTCACCTGGAATTCTCATACTTCTTACCCCAAACCCACCTGTGCTATGAAGAATATGGTTTACTTATATTTACTATGTAAGGAACAGGTAACCCATCTTTTAAGACACAGAGTCTTAGGGGTCAGGGATTTAGCTCAGTGGCATAAGTGCCTGCCTGGCAAGTGTGAGGTTGTGAGTTAATCCCTGGTACTGGGGGTAGGGGGCAGGATCTTGCCAAGTTGCCTTCGCTAAGCTTGACTTTGTGATCCTGTTCCCTCAGCCTCCCAGAGTGAGGGCAGGCACCAACATGCCCAGCTTCTATTTATTTATAGGAAAATTATTGTCAAAGACATTATTACGTATAATTTCACATATGAAAAATTGTTAGAGAGTTTAGTCTGGGTAAAACCTTCATTACTTTTAAAGAACTCATTTACAATGAAGCTATTTCTTAAAGTTTTGTTTATTTTTACTTTTTGCCTTGGATACTTGGAATCTTCACACTTGGTCCAAGTATGATGACACTAAAATTGACATAGTTGCTTTCCTTTTCTCAGCTTACTTAAGCTTACTCTTTGGAAAGAGGAAATATATGAAGATATTCTATACATAACAGAAAGGAGCTGGAAGCCACAGAGAGACTCATTAGTAGACTCTAGTAATATAAGCATAGGATGACAGCATCTATTTGGGGGCAAAGCATCAGGTAGAGGGTTGTTTCATTTCTATTCTAGTCACAGAGGTATTGTAAAGCTGTAATGAAGAGGGCTTGAAAATAAATTGGGTGACGGAGGAGTGAGGAAGAAGGCAAAGTTCATAAAGAACAAGATGAAGTTTGCATTCATATATCTGGTTATCAAAAGCAATTTTGGAATGCATTGAAATGATAACTTGGGCTTCTCTCTTTTTAATTAATAAATTATACTGAAGTTTGTCAGTTCTGTCATCCGCCCTGGTGTAAACTTCCTGAATTATTATTAACCATGGATTTAATTTGCTAATGTTTTACTTACGGATTTTTGCATCTGTATTCATAAAGTATATCTTGTGTATGAATTTTGTATTCTATGTGTTCAGTTTTGTTAATAAAGTTGGATAAGTTATAAAATGCCTCATAAAATAGCATTTTGTCTTCTTACAGCAAGAACTAAGAGGTTGGATCTGTGTATGTTCAGTGTGTAGATAAAAGCAAGATAAATGTTGACTGTGCCTTCATTTCATGTCTCCCGTATTACTTTAAAACCTTCAGACCTGCTGTGTTCTGCATGTAGGCACATTATGTTACCGAGGTAGTATTTGAATTAAAAAGATTATTAGCCCTAAATTTGCCTAGCTTATTTTGTGCTCCTTCAAGACTGAGACCACCAAGATAGAGTAACTAATTCACTGTCAGGGATGTAGCCCCGAAGTGATGTCTGTAACTATTCAGTCATTGTGATGATTCGGTCACCCTCCAGCTGGGAACAGTTAGTTTGAAATAGCGGCTGAAGCTGCCCGTTAAAGTAGAAGCTGTCATCTCTTGATGGAAAATGAATCCATGATGGGAAGTCAATTGCACCCATAAGGTCTCTCCTGAGACCTTAGAAATCCAGTCTTTAGATACCAATCAACTAGACTATGGCTTATCAGACCCCTAACACTTAGGTGACACTTCCTTAACTTCTTTGTACTTCCAAGTGTTGCCTTGCTAATTAAAACGCTTTCTTGTTCTTTACCACTGTGTGTCTTGTTGGTGTTATTGGACCAGTGGCTGAGCTTAATCTTTTGGGACCCCTAAGGCCAAGAAATGAATATTTTCCTACATGCCTTACATTCCTGAGCATTCTCTCCAACATATATTCTCACATACATTCAAATGTAACTGGAACAACTGAAGGCTTCCCACACTGTTTAACATTCACAGAGTTTCACTGCAGACCGAATTATTTGATGATTTTGAACAAACTGAGACACTCACAGGACTTACCATATGTCTTAGTTACTTTTCACTCATCGCTGAGACAAAATACCTGATGCCCAAAGTTGGGAAAGGAAAGGTTTATTTCTTACAGTTTTGGAGGTTTCAGTGCACACTCAGTTGGCTCCAAGGCAGGGTGGCATGGCTGGCCGCAGTTCATGGCGGCTGCAAACAGCGGAAACCGGCAACAGAGAGAGACACACCCTCTTCCTGCCATTACATCACATCCTGGCTCCACCCCCTAGGAGGGTGTAGCACTGATGCCATCAATCCAAGCACTAGACAATAAACTAGTCACAAATGTACAATGCAAATACATGAGGCCTAGGGGCCACCAACATAAACCATGACACCATATTGTTAACATTCATAGGGTTTTTATCCAGTATGAGTTCTTTCATATATATGAAATCAGTTGGGATAATGAAATGCTTTCCCACACACCTCACGCATGTCCATTACCATATCGTGTGTCTTTGAACACTGCAGATTAATGTTTTCTCACAATGCTTACATACATAGAGGTTCTCTCCAGTGTGAATTTTCATGGTTTTGAATGTAATTGGAAAAACTGAAAGCTTTCCCACATCACTTACATTCATAGGGGTTCTCTCCATTGTTGAGTTTTTTCATTTGTTTCAGTGTAACTGTAATTCCTGAAGAATTGCCCACGTTACTTACTTTCATAGGATATCTTTCCAGTCCTCTAAAAATTGTAAACGGAAATGGGTCACCTCAAGGTTATATCTCATTTTTCACATTCATAGAGTTTCAATATTCCCAAGATTTGTATGGTCTGTATCTAGAGTCAGATGTGAAGTGTCTGTTTATAGTGAATCACAAATGGCCACTTGTGTGTATATGTGGTATTCACAGAATTCCATTTCAGGAGTTTCCTTGTTCACAGTGTGGTCTGGAATCCAGCCAAAGGTTTTACTACATTGATTGCCTACTTCATATTCATAGTGTCCCCACCACTTTACTTTTTCTTGGGATTTTTGTATTCATCTTTGACATTCTGGTCTTCACATTATATTCAGAGGACAGGTTCTTGAAGGTTTCCAGCATCACATCTCTGTAGAGATTCTTTTGGGAATGATCCAGCAAAGCCCATTCCTTCAGGATGAAGTTACAACCACATCAAAGATAAGAGAGTCTGTTTTTGGGTTTCCAGGGTCTTCTGGTACTCTCCCCATTGCTCATATCGTCAGTGGAAGTCACAGCATGGTGCCTCTCAGCAGTTGCCAAGAGGTCTGAAGTGCGGTCGCCAGTTATATTAGTTTTGATGACTGTGTTGATTTTCAAAACTGTTGATTGTTGATTTCAAACTATGTTGGTTTTCAACTATATTGAACTTAGAATTTTAGATGTATGCATCAACAGTGTGATCTAATATCGTGGTTAGTAAATTAAAATCCATCTACTAGTGGATTTTACTACTAGCTCTTCCTTAGTAATTTTAT
The DNA here is from genome assembly GCA_004027295.1 of Dolichotis patagonum. Classification (NCBI taxonomy): domain Eukaryota; kingdom Metazoa; phylum Chordata; class Mammalia; order Rodentia; family Caviidae; genus Dolichotis; species Dolichotis patagonum. Next base: position 101,069 of record PVJX010003213.1, on the reverse strand, counting down.
GAAATAGGATGCAGGTACAGAAATGTCTTAGTTCACGAATGCTGCTTCTGTTGGCTAACAATTTGGTTCTCAAACGAAAGGATGCGACAGAATTCTGCTTCTGTTCACAAACTACATCAGGTGACAGACAAAATGTCTGTCTTCACTACACACATGCAAACATGGCCATCTTTCCTAGAATCATAAAACAAATCATGTTTGTGACCCAAGGTTCCACGGTATCACCTCAGTTTCTGTGAGTGATAATTACAGTGTGTATTCTTAACTTTTGAAGTCTCATTTTAATATTTTATTTTTTGCAAGATACAGTACATTAAATTGAAAACATTTATGTTCCTGTGTCTCATTACCATCACTTTAGCTTACTAGATAGTATTTTGTTTTTAGTGGTTGTAAATGTTGATTCCGTCTTTTTCAGTTTGCAAAACTATATGACAGGAAGTCTGTAGCTAAATATCACTTTATGATTTCCATCTGTTCAAGTACAATAGTGGTTATGGCATAGTGCAGATTGCAGTGTCATAGAAATATATCCTATTATAGCAGATAGAGTTTAAAAGGAGCATTGTACATTCTAATGAGAAAACGTTTTTAAACAAGTACTTCACTTAGTTTCAAAGCAGAGTAACTGAATCCTACAATTTGATGACAACATCTGCTCTTCAAAGTTGTTTGTGCTGTCAACAATACAAACTTTCTCACTCCTGTGGAAATCTTACCAGTTTGTTCATATGTGAACCAATATAGAAGTGGGACGGGCAGGGAGATTATTGTAAAAGTCAGTTTGAGTAACATTTAAGTATGCTGTTAGAATATCTTCTGTTATTTTATGTGGTGATACTTTGAAGGTAAGATTGGAAATGTTTTTGGGCCTTTTATGTGACAATGTAATTTTCCCAAACTTTTATTCCGAGTTCACATTTGGTAAATAAAAGTTTCCCATATCATAAGGAAATTGCAAATTTTGATGGCACTAAACTTGAGGATAGAAATAATCCTTGGAGTGTCATAAAGTGTTGAGTAATTCCAAAGTTTTAGTTCTAACGGTGAATATTTTCCTCTTTTACCTCATTTACACTGTTATAAATGTATCACATTCTCCTGTCTGATCAGATGTTGCTAATTTGTTTCCTACTCTTGCAGACGCAATGCTGAAGTGAATGGGGGAGTGGTTGGGGGAAAACCATACTTCTTCCTATCAATGTTCTAGTGCGTTTAAGTCACAAAGTAGCACTACTGACTGGAGTTCATACAGATTTTAGGTACTGGTCTCAGTTGTTTCTGTAGCTTCTTTTTAGGTCAGATACCATAGCCTGGGTGGCTTTCACAACAAAATTTATATTATTACAGTTCTGGAGAGCCAGAACTGGATATGGGCAAGGATGATTTTTTCTGAGACCTTTTAGATTGTAGGTGGTCTTCTATTTTCACAAGGTTTTTAGTCAGTAGTCAACAATGTTATTTTCCTTCAAGTGGTGATACCACAGATGTATCAAGTCTGGCTATATATTTCAACTAAAAGTATATTGTCATGTATTTTATTAAAAATTTGAAAGTGATATCCTCCCATTTATGTGTTTATTTACTTAGCGGTACTGAGGATTGAACACGGGGACTTAATATTGAGCTATATTCACAGTCCATTTTAAAATTCTGAGGCATAGTCTCACTGAGTTGCAGTAGAGGGTCAGATTTAGGATCCTATTGCCTGAGGCTCCTAGGATGCTAGGATTACAGGCTTGTAACACCATGACCTGCTTTTTGTGTGCTGTGTATGATCACAGATCAGAAGGTAACATAGTTTTGTATTTTGAGTTGATTTGTGTATAAGGACCAGGTAAATTTTTTTGGCACAGGATTCTCAAAATTCTTTTGAGACATTGGAAAAGATTAGAATGATTAAAGTCTGTATATCTGTTTTAACTTTTAAAAACACAATAGTCTGGTTTAACTGAGAAAAGTATGTTTTCATTTTTTTAAAAAAAAGTTTTCTTTATATTAAAAATAATCATTAAAATGCAGGCTGTTCCTGAAGAAGATCCTGATTCTTTCATATTAATATTCTGTCATATGAGTAAGACTTTAGAAATTGCCAACACATCTGTGAGGAAACAGATGTAGTACAGTCAGTTCTGCCATAATTCACCACGTGTTAGAGCTACACATTCTAGTTACCTTAAAAATAAATGGCTACTTCTGCAAAATGATGTGCTTAGAAGAATATTCATTGCAATAGTCATTTATAATGAAAAGATTGTAATATGTCAGTAGATTACTGTTAAAGATAGTCACTTTGATGAGTAACATCCTTCAAGATACATTTTTAAAAAGCAGATGTTAGAATAATATGTATAATATGCTATCACTGGTATAAGAAGACCAATTTACAGTCAGCTTTTCATATCCATGGTTCCACATCTGTGTACTCAAGAAACCATAGGTTAAGATACTCAGAAAAAAGTTGCATCTCTGCTAAACATATATAAACATTTTTCTTGGTCATTTTTCTCTAATGTGGTAAGTATTTAGAAGACATTTGCATTGTCTTAGGTATCATACGTAATCTAGAGGTGATTTAAGGTATGTGAGAGAATGTATATGGGTTGTATGCAAATACTGTGACATAGTCTGTAAGGGATGTACTCACCACCCATTTTGGTACCCATTTAGGGCAACAAACCTATGAGCACTGAGGTAATGCCTGTACTTGTATATAACTATGAACAAAATAAAAAACTAATACTAATTAGTATTAGCACAGGCTGGCCTTGAACTTGTCATGTATTTTATTAAAAATTTGAAAGTGATATCCTGCCTCTTGCCTCAACCTCCCAAGTGCTGGGATTACAGACACGTGTTACCATGCCTGGCTTCTAGGATACTGTCTTGACAGTGCTAGACTATGACTTCCTTCTGGGTGGACATATGTCTTAATTTTCTTTCTCTGCTCAGCAGATAGCAATGTACCCTAGCTCATCTTTGCTGCTATTCTCTACACTAAGGATATCTTAAATGACATAAATTAATATATTTTTAATCTTTTTTATGTTAACAATAATAACAATTTTATAAGAAAATTTTATATATAAAATAGCCAATTAAAATTGAGATCAATTGTATCATTAGTATTTATTTGTGTTACTTTTAATTTTTTTCTTTCAGACAATGAAGTTTTTCTTGCTATCCTTAGTTCATTATTTTGTTTCATGGATTTTTTTTTTCCCTTGTTACCAGGGATCGAACTCATGACCTTGTACTTACCATGCAAGTGCTTGAGCCACTGAGCTAAATCCCTGGCCCCCCTTTTTTTTTTTTTCTTGATACCAGGGTTGAACTCACAACCTGGCACTTCCCAGGCAAGTGCTTGAGCCATTGAGCTAAATTGTTTTGTGGATTTAATTTGAGTGTATCTTTTGAGTCATACTACTGTAACATATGTATAATGGATAGCTGGGAAGAACCATTGAAGAAAGTGGAGAAAGAAGTAATAGGGTAAAGAGCAGATGCATTACTTTTTTAAAAGTTGAAGGGTTGTTATTCGGAGGCATAAAGTTTTATATTTCTTCAAAGGACAAAAGTAGACTGATGAGTCTAGAAATTGCAAAGAGACAGATTTCAGCTTAAAATAAGTCATGCTAATGGCTAGTAACAATTGAAAGAACAGTATCATAAAGACTTTTGGTAATAGTTTTACCTATCAGTTTAATGAAAGGAGGAAACTTGGTGAAATGGAGAGATTAGTAGCCTTTTTTTTTTTTTTTTTTTAAACAATCAGGCAGATCTACGTTTGAGAGCTCTGCCAGTTAGGAACTATTGTAAACTTAGGCTTTTGAATTCTGTACTTGTGAAACAGGAATAATTAAATGTAGCTGATAGAAGTGCTTTGAGAATTAAGAAAAAGGGAAGTACCCAATACTATACTATAGTAGGCCCAGTAAATGGTGATTATTGATGTTGAGATAGGAATACTTTTTTGGATGGATGGTTATACTATTTGGTTTCCACTATCTGTTCTAAAGCTGATATTTTGTATGTGTTATTTAAGTGAGATGCATTTTTCTTTGTTTTATTTTGTTTTTGCTACTGGGAATCCAACTCCTGATCTTGTGCTTGCCAGGCAGGCACTGTGTGGCTGAGCTGTATCCCCGTTCCAGGATGCACTTTCATATATGACTTTGTTTGAATTATGCCATAGCTAAAACATTTTAAATTGTGAGAAATTATTTAGGAAATGTCCTATCCAGTGTACTAGTCAAGCTGAATCTATACTTTAAGAATCAAAGAATGTATTTTGCAATTGAGTTAATTATTAAGGATAAATAATTACAGATATCATAGTAGAGATGGCCAGGGTTATATCAGTAAAACAGAAACTTGCTGTGTGTTTCAACGAGGGAATATAATAGAGGGGATTGGTTGCATTAGATGTTGGACAGTTGGATGAGCAAAATTAGAGCACTGAGGGAATTGAGTGATGACTGCTGAAAGCCCCTCCCCCTTCTAGAGCTGAGGAAACTGGGGAGCAGGGGCTGCAGGAACACAGCTCAGTAACTTGAGATGGTGCTGTCTTGGCTGGGTTCTCTAAAGAGTTCCAGGAACAAACATTGGAAGCAAACAGGCTGCAGTTGTCCTGTGGTGTTTCTAGTGTCCTTTTCTGGCAGAACCAAGCTGAAAGCCAGGTGGCGAATCCTCAGCCCCAGGGTCACAGACAAGGTATGGTGGCAGAGTGGATGTCAAATTAAGACTGTTATAAAAAGTGGAAGAGAACTTTGTGTAGAACATCTCTATCGTCATATTTTTAACCTCGTTTGTATATATTCATATAGGAAATTTATATTTTTGAAATCTTTTTCTCTCAAAAGGGACTTAGCTGTAATATGATTCCATCAATAATTTAAGATATGTTCTCTTCAGAAAGGATGATTGAATTCAGTAGAAGTTTCAGATACTTTAATTTTTCCCACCATACCTAAATTCTAAAAAATTTGATGTAATCTTAAAAATTTGCTTCATGGAGTTCTAGGAAACTTTTTCCAGTTGTATTATATGTGATTATTGCTGGATTATGATTCACAGAAGGTAATGTGCATTAAAAATTCATCCTTAGATATGACTTTGTTTTTCACAATCATAAGTTTTTAAGTAAACTGAAGTTACTAGTGTGGTTTTTAGTTTCTTGAAATCACAGCAAGATAGACTTGTAGAGACAAGGCTGTATCTCTGAATATGTTCTTATCCTCCTCCAAAAGTGAGCCACTAGGTTACATGTTTTATTAATAATAGTTTGGTACTTTTTGAAAGAAGTAACTGTTTTCAACTACTGCTTTTTATTCTTAGTAAGTCTGCTAATAGAACTAAGAGAGAACCACAGCTCCATTATGACTGAATGTGTCTGTTAAATTTCTTTTGGTTACGTAGTTCGCAGGGAAGCAACTGTTGTTTATTGACTCTTGTTGGCATTGAAGTATGTTCTAGAGTCCTTACAAAAACACTTGAAGTCGCTGGAAAAGCCTGCACATAACCTTTGGATAAAGTATGTTAGATTCATACATTTGAACAACTTTGTTTTGGAATAAAGGATTTAGGTGAATTATGTCATATGCAATGCTGTAGCAATTTATAAAAGTTAAGTAGATATTTAATAATCTTTAAAATAGTTTGGGAGGTAAGATTTATATTGTTAAAACAAATACTCTAAGAATTTTACACAACTACTCAAGATTTACAGTTTGAGTCTTGTTTTTGCTAAATAAGGAACTTCTGAACATCAGGAAAAATATTGGCAAAACTTCATAGTAGAAGTTCCTTTTGATATATGGTTTAAATTGTATGCTTTAATTTCAGTGACATTTTCAAGGGTGACATTTTGGGGATATTTTGCAGTTTTAGATTTGCAAAGCCTCTGGTTGAGTGGCAGCATGAAACTAGGATCTTCAGTTAGTGTCTTAAAAGAAAAAAGTATAAAAAAGGCATAACTAGGGCCAAGGATTTAGCTCAGCAACATAAGCGCCTGCCTGGCAAGTGCAAAGTCTTGAGTTCAATCCCTAGTACCAAAACAAAAACAAAAATAAAAAAAGTATAACGATCAGAAAAATGCTGATTAAAATATCATAGGATTTGCTAGAACTCGCTCATTAATTTGTTTTTCTGATTTATATTAGTCATAACGTGGCAAATGCCTGTAATCCAGCACTCAGCAGTCTGAGGCAGGAGGATCACTATGAGTTTGAGACCAGCCAGCCTGAGCTACACTGTGAGTCCAAGGCCATCCTGAATTGTTAAATCAAAAAGAAATGGGGGGGGGTGCCTCTACAGTGTTTTTTATGCTTTTTTTTTTATCTGGTACCGGGGATCGAACTCACAATCTCGCACTTGCCTAGAAGGCACTTAAGCCACTAAGCCACTGAGCTAAATCCCCGGGATATGCATAGTGTTGTTGAGTGTGTATCTATAATAGTCTGAAAAAGATTAAACCGTGTAGAAATCATTTTATTCATATTTTTAACCAGCCGTGAAGATGGGTAATGGTTAGTTAACACTAGTTGAGAGCGGTGCAGATTTGGATTTGGAAATACTATTAAAATATTAAAATAGCAAACTCCCTGTGCTAACCCTTTATTCTGCCCAACTATACATTTTTATGTGGTGCTTCTGTTTGTTTTATCAATTGTATAGTTAAACTGTTGTGATTTTTATACCTGGTTTTCTTCATCACCCTGGAGACTTGTAAGATATGCACTGTGATTAAGGAATTTTACCATTGCTAGGTAGCAGAGAAGCACTTTAGAAATTATAGGAAAGAAGCATGATTTTAGAAATTGGAATGAGAACTCTTACCATTTAGAGCCCAGTTAATTCTTTCTCATCTAGAGACATATTCTAGAGGTAAATTAAAATAGATGGTGATACGGTTTGAAAAAGTATATGAAACATAACAATCTTGTACTGAGAAATGAAAATTAAAGATACTTTATAATACATAGTGAACTACAGAAGTAAAGTTTGATAACTGGTAGGAATGAGCAGTTATAGACCCTCAACTAAGAAGAGAAGCAAAAAAATTTTTTTTATTACTATTGGAATAAGACACAGCTTTTAAAATTTTTTAAAATACTGCCTTAGATTAAGTCTAGACATCTTCTGGCATTAAACTTTACCTTATTCCCTGTCCCTTCAGGTTTAGAAAGATTCCTTTGAAGGGGCAAACCAAATTTTAAACTATTAAAAGAGGAAGTGTAAGTAGGTCATTCAGTTACTTCTGCTAGGCAGTGAAGTGCATGTCAGGAGAACTTCATATTAAAACTCCCATCTGATCTATTTGAGTTACAATTTCTAAATAGCCTAATGGTGAAGCTTGGAGCCCCAAAGAGAACTCTGAGAAACACAGGAGAAGCCCTTGAGCTTCAAATACCCTCTAAAGCAGAATACGTCCACTATTTTTACTTAATTGGTTTATTACTATGGTGGTTTATTTGCAAAAGATTGTACTTGAAGAAGAAATAATTCCACAGTCTTTAAAACATCATTTGGAATAACTGTTAAAGAGCATTCCCCTTAGATAGCATCATTTTTCTTTTTATGGTAGACATATACAATTGGGGAAATTTTATTTCTCTAAAGCACTTTGTTCACTATTTTTTCCATATGAAATTGATGATATTCACCATGCTGCAAAGAAATTGTGGAAAATTAGTGAACTGAAACCTCTCATTTGGGAGTATCTATAATATGCTGGAGATATATACACACATACACATTCTCAAACAATGATTTTTGGAGAATAGAGCATAGTCTTAAAACAATACTGAGGTCCAAGTACTATATTTGAGTGGCACAGACCATTACTGAAATATTGCTGTTCTTTCCCCAGAGCTAAAGGCAATATTGGTCCATTATTTTAACATTGGATGGTTGAAGCTGTTATATATGGAAAGATTAGTATAAAGTATCAAAGCTGTTCATAGCATCACATATAATAAAGTCAAACAAAACAGGATAAAACCATTCCAACTGATGAATGAAAACATTGAAAGGCTTCAAAGCTATGAGATGGGGACTCAAGAAGAGAACAAAACATTATGACAGCTATTGCGGATTTAATGCTGTCCTTCTTAGAAGTCCTGCCAAGCTTCTATTCTTCTATTTCCATTGGTTCTATCTATCACATTGTGTCTTATTGGGATTTGAATATGTGTGAAAGTATAAACAAAATTTTTCTATCGAAAATGAGATATTATAGTACCCATTAATCATTCTGTTATTCGGTTCAGAATGTCCTGTAATTCTTTCACTCTTTGAATGGTTCTATACTTTTTTGTTATGTTTGATATTATTATATTTGAAACTATGCTCAACTATAGCAGAGAAAGAAATATTGTGATAGCTATTGTTAATGTCTGGTTGTCTTAATGTTAAGTATTGTGTTTCCTGTGATGTCCGGTTCTGATCTGCTCTATACTGACCTCTTTGTCTTACTCTCTTTAAAATAAAGTGGAAAAAAAAAATCAAAGCTGGTATTTCTGCCACCATTCTTTTTATTATTTTGGTACAGAAAATAAGTTTACTCTAAAAAATATAGTTTGTATTTTTTGTTGTGTTTTTAAAAACTATTGTAATATGTTGTTTGCTTATTTATTTATTTATTTATTTATTCATTCATTCATTCGTTCATTCATTGGTTGGTACCAGGGCTTGAACTCATGACCTCACATTTACCAGGTGAATGCTGGAACCGCTGAGCTAAATTCCTGACCCTATGATGCTATTTTATACAAAAGTTGCAAAACGAAGTTTGCCCTAATGTTTTATTCCTGACAGCCATTTGGCAAACTCAAGATATAGCCTATGTTTGTTTCCCAGCCTATGTGTAGCTGGTAGAAGTAGCGGATGTCCTCAGTTTGAACCCATGGGAGAAAACTTCCCAAGTGTTACTTCTAGACTGGATTAATTGTAGCTTTCCCCATCCATTTTTTCAGTTACCTGTAGTCAGCTTTGGTCCAAATATTAAATGGAAACTTCTTGTAAATTTCTTATTGTGCTTATTGTGCCTAATTTGTAAATTTAACAAATTAGTATAAACTTAATTATAGGTATATATTTCAAGGAAAATATAATAGAGCATATGGGTAATATACTACTGGTATCTATGGTTTCAGGCACTTAGAAGTCAAAATGTACCCCTGGAGGAAAAGGGGCACTCCTATATTGTTAGGGGTGTATCACTAGATGAAATGACTTGGTAGCTTGGTAGCTACACATAGGCTGGAAAACAAACATAGGCTGTATCTTGAGTTTGCCAAATGGCTGTCAGTATGTTTGCGTTCTTCAGGGCCCAACCAAGGGGAGATACCATATTGGCTTCCAAGATGTTACCAATTATCTGAGGGCTTTTGCCCAGTTTGTATAGAAATCTCAAAATGGTAAAGTGTAACTGTTACAGTGTTAGACTTGGGCTTTGAAAAGCCAGTGGCTCTTAGTTCTTTTAGTATTAATGGCCTTCCTCACAGCATAGGGTGGCACCTACTGGTAGGCCTTTGGATCTCTTCAAGCTATCAGAGATGGTGGCTCTTGGCTATTCATTATTCTCCATTGTTATTTGCTACTAGCCCACATTTAGGCTTACCAGACCCCAGTGGCTGGTAGTTTTTGACATTAATGTTACCAGCTTGGGCTTCTGGTTGCTTTCAGTGTAGTGGCCTGTGGTGTTATCAGCTCTACATGTTCTTTTCAAAACAGAAATCATGAACAGGCAAGAATATGTCACCTAGCAGAAGGCTTTATTAGGACTTCTGCTGCAGCATAAGGGGGATCAGTGTGCTGACTGAACCCACTAAGGATGTGTCTTAGTTACTTTACCCTCATTAACACAAAATACCTGATACCCAAAATTAGGGAAGGGAAGGTTTATTTCTTACAATTTTGGAGGTTTCAGACCATACTCAGCTGGCTCCAAGGCAGGGTGGCATGGTGGGGCTGCTGTTCTGCAAAACAGCAGGTATGAACTGCTCAAAAGAGAAAAGACTTACTTTTTCCTGCCCTTACACTGTGTCGGCTCCACCCCTGGGTGGGCGTAGCACTCACACCACCAATCCCAGTGCTAGACAATGAATCAATCATGAACGCTGGATTCAGCCACATCCGTGATTGCAGGAGGCTAGTCTAAGAGAATATTTTCCCTTTGTCACTGCTCTGCTTACATGTCTCATTTTCTAACCAAATCTTAAACTAACTTTCTCTAACTTCCATAAAACCCCTTTTTATTCACTGACATTTTCCATTATGCTCCAAAGCTAATCAAATCTAAAAAGACAGTCTTTTCTTGATTACATTAACATACCATATCCATTACCACCTTAGAGTGTTCACAAATGTTATTCCTCTCTCCAGGAATGCCACGTAAATGGACTAAATTGTGTTTCCTTGAAATTCATATGTGGAAGCCCTGTTCCCCATTAGGATGCTATTTAGAAATATTTTAGCCTTTGGAAGATAATAGGTTTACATGATATGAGGGTGTGATCCACATGCTAGGGTTAGAGACCTTATAGGAAGGAGAGAAAGTACTCTTTCCACACATGATGACACAGTGAGAAAGCAGCCATCTGTGAGCCAAGAAGGGATCTCTTACCAGAAACCAAACTAGATGGTGTCCTTATCTAGGATTTTTCAACCTCTAAAACTGAGAAATGCCTGGTATTTAGGCTACCCCATCTATAGCTGGGTTGGGTTGGATTTATTTGGGTTGAGTTGTATTGTTTTGTATTGTGTTGTAGCCTGACAAAACTGATAAAGCCCACTTGTTTGCTTTCCCACTGTCTTAAAATTTCTCAGAACTCAGCTTAGATGCCATCGTCTGTATAAAGCAATCCCAGGTCTTACTTATCTCTTGTTCTTCAAAAATGTATAGTTTTTATTGTCTGAGCTACACAGTTGAGTACAGTACTTGTGTCTTACCTTACATTCTTCTTTAGTGGTTTCCAAGCTACATTTTGTCATTTTAAAATAATTGTCTCAGGTAGTGCTACAAAGAATATATAGGAAAGTTACTTTTTTCTGGATGTGACACAACTGATGTGTTTTGTGAACTTGACAACCCTTTTTAACCCTATTGAATCTTAGTTTCTCATCTATACCGTGGTTGGATGTAGCTCTTACAATCTCTAAAATGCATGCAATGAGATTTTATTGTTTGGTTTCTTAAAATCTTCACTATTTCTAGAGCTGTGTTTTAAAACATATTATAAATGTTTATGTCCATTAACTGATTTGAGTTAATAAAACAAGGCCAGGGTCACATATTAGTCCTCATATGGATAATTTTATTTTCTGTTCTGAGTAATGGATTTCATCCTTGACTCCTATACATAGATACCATTGTCATAAAGAAAAGCAGGTGAGGGGCATTGCTTTATTAATACTGGGCTAAACCATTTTAAAATTCATGTATCATTACTAAGCCAAACAGATTTCAGGTCAGATCATGAAGTTATTCTTAGAATTCTCTACCAGATGATTTTGTATTTCTCTTTTTGTGATAAACTTTAAAAATATGTATGAGCTTGTTCTCGACTACTTAACATGAACTTGCCCACAAATTTAGTGCCTGGTATTAGTCTGAGAGTAATCTGAAAATTTTACTTGTACAGTGCATTTTACAGTATGGTATTCACTTTGTATAAAAGTTTAAATAGTGTACTGGGGGAATTCTAAGTCATCATATAGGATACAGGAAGATTTCCTGAACTCAAAAGAAGGCATATTATAGCTTTAAATACTACATTCATATTCCAGCAGCAAAGTTCTCCAGTAAAAAAATAAGACTATAACATGAATTTTGCTTTATATTGAAACCTGGAGATTTGCAAAAAAAATTTTTTTTAAAAAAGGGCTTCGTATTACTCAATTTGAGAAATAGTGATTTAGCTCTCATCCAAGCCAGCATTATTTTACACATCATCTATCACAGCTTTTACCAGTTTTTCCCCCTATTTCTCATGAAGTCATTTATCATATAGCATTCAGACAGTCCTTCAAGCATCCTATAATTTTTTGAAAGAAAATATATAGCTTTAAGATATTTGCTATAATCTGTTTTAAAAGATCTTGCCTCATAGACTCATGTTGCTTCAGAAATCACTTTATGAAAGTACATGTTAAAGTATTCGTATATCAAATCCAGCAGTATTTTTAAAGAATAAATCAGGAACAAATGACATGTAGCAAGGGTGGATTAGTAGCAGAAATTCTGCTTCATTACGTTAAAAGACTATAAAGAAAATATTCTGTGAATCATAAACCTTATGTAGGTGCTTTTGCCACACAGCTATAGTGCTTTAACAATTAAAATAGAAATACTTTTCTTTTGAGAATGACATTTTAAGTTTTTCCTCTCTCTTTCAGTTTAGAATTTCAGCAAATGATCTGTTATTAATATACTCTTACTTTTAACATGTCATGATTTTAATTTTAAATGTTTGTGTCTTTTAATAAAGTTATCCATCCATTAGTGCTGTCAGTAATCAATACTGAAAAATACACTGCCAGAAATTAGTAACTTCAGGAAAGAAGGAATAATTTATATAGTAAGTTGCCACAAAGACCAAACAATTATGTAGTGAATTTCAGAGAGAAAACTTTAGAAAGTATTAGTGATAAGGCATAGAAAAAAGCAATAGTAAGACAAAAATCTAAAAATGATTATAGATTAGTTTCTACCTATCTGTCACCTACTGCATTTCTTTTTCCTATCAGACAATTATTTACAGGAACAAATATTTATTTTTCTGTGTATTGGGGAGGGGGTAAATAAATACAAAGGAGAGGCACCTAATTCCACTGGGGCAGGATAGGAAGATGCTATTAAGGAAAAAAGATGAAAGACTTACCCAGATAATAAATCTTAAGCTCCAAAAGGTAAAGAAACACATTCATGAGCATAAGCAAACTGATAAAGTTTACGTGCAGTGGACTTACAAGTAGAACTAAATTAGATTCTGTAACACACGTACTACTTTTTGGCTTCATATCCAGAAAAAAATGTATTTCAGTAAAAATAAAAGCAAATTAGTATATAGTTTTCTTTTCAAATGCAGAAGATTCCAGGCACTCTTAACAGTTTGTCCATCTATGTTTTTGTCAGTTTTTTGTACTTGTAGAAAGATTTACAAATCCCAAGACCTTTTAAAACCAAACACATCCTTGTCACTGACCAGAATGTACTAATTATCTGTGTTACTGTTAACATCAAATAGAGAAAGAAGAGCAGAATCTTTTCCAGTAGGAAAAACCATGTTTTTCCACTTGATTTTTAAATACTAATCAACTTGCTAATACAGTCGTTTTCCCTAATCGCAGGTTTTTCTTTTCAAGATTTCAGTTACCTGCAGTCAGTCATAATCCAAAAATGTTAAATAGAAAATTTCAGAAATGTAAGTTTTAAATTCAGTGGTCTTCTGGGTTGAATGATGAAATCTCACACTGTCCCAACCTATCCCAGTCAAGTGTGAGTAATTCACATCATATATACTACCTACCTATTTTGGTAATTAGGCAGTTATCTCAGTTAACAAGTCTGCAGTAAGAATGAATGTTCTATCTGTGAAATTGTAAAGAAGAATAATAGTCTTAGGGAAGCAGTAAAGTGGAAAACAAATAGAATTCTTTTTATTATCCAGGTTCATAAACTCAAAGTAAGTTGTTTGATTCTCTAAGCTTCAGTATTCTTATTTGCAAAATGGGATAGCGCTAGATCCTGGAAATACTTATGCTCCCGTCATGCCCTAGGCCAGTTAAATCAGAGACTTGAAGTGGAGTCTAGAAGTTTGTATTTCATAAAGCTTTCCAGATGGCAGCCATGGGGAGCTGAAAGACATGACTAATCCACAGGACATGTGGATCTTCTACCAGAAGGTAAATCAGTTAGGGAACTAATGTGCTGTTCGTTCAACTGATTTTTCTTCTTATTGGGAATTTGATTTACATGCTAGCATACACTCCTTTTTGGTCTCAGACCAGTATTTAGAATAGGACCTCTCTGTTATCTGCCATAGTTCTTTACCTAGATAATGGGAAAAAAGTAAAAGACTAATAAAAATTTGGGGCTTCAACTTTTTAAAGTATGATCAAAATTTCTAGAATAGAAAATGTTACATTCTACAGCACCATGTTACAGACTATAGTATTTTAGTGTGATTTGTTAGTCATTGTATTATTATTTCTTTTTGCAAGATACTTAAATTCTACATGGTTATTTTAAATGGTTATAAGTAGGTTTTTAGAGATTGTTCGGTTGTTTGGAGCTCATAGCAATCATACTGTCTCAGCCTCCCAAGTACCAAGATTACAGTTTTGCACCACGATGCTCAGCTTGCAAATAGTTTTAAAAATATGAAGATTTTGTGTAATAGGATTCCAGTAGTGGTAACTGAAGACAATTGTCCTTAAATGCATCAATCAATAAACATTTTTCTGCAGATAACTTAATTCTTAGCAAAAGAATTGTGCATGAATAGACTAAGAATACCCAGGTCACAAGAATACTTTAACTGTGATAGAAAAACCTTTAAAATTGATTGTATATAGACACTTTTAATCGACTGATTAGGAAAATAAATGATTTACTGAGAAAAATACTAAAATAAAATTGTGTTATGAAACTTTATTTTGTATTTTAAGTTGGTAGTATCAAAAACAGTGAAAATAATTAGGTGAAAAAATAATCTGTCTTGGAATTGCAGTGTTAGGTCCGCTTTCCAGCTCCCTGCAGCTCGTTAGAGGTCAGAATGGGCCTGTATGTAAAAATGCAAACTTAATTGAAAGTCCATTCTAAAACTTTCACTAACTTTTAAAATAATCTTCATTTCTCTCACCAATAAGACTTCTTTTGTGGCTATGATTTATTTGTAGTTGATTAAGGGGAATTATTTTAACAGAGGGCATTTACAGATTATTCTAGATTGTGAGTGACAGCTCTTCACTCTCAAGAGTTAAGTTCTAATGTTACTCAGATTTTATTTATGGTCTTGCTTATCTATTTTATATTGTTGTTTTCAATAAAAATGCGTTTTTCTTTTTACCCTTTTATTCTTCTTTTAAAATTCAACTATTTGTTCAGTGAAGGTAGGTCCAACAACAGATATTCTCCTTGAAGAAATTTATATATGAAAGACCAGTGTAATTAAAAGTTTTGAATAGTGTTAACTACCATAGATTTTCTGAATGAACAGCTATTTCAGTTTGACTCTGTGATTACTGTCCTTTGTTTAAAAAAATAGTTTATTCCATTTCATCTGACACATTCTGTTTTTTTTCTCCTGTCTTACTTAGTGTATTGTAATCCTATCTTTTAATCATAATGGGTCTCTGGATTGACAATAATGATAAATATTGTTTTATTTTAATAAATAGGGGCTGCAATTTCATGTACTTATAAATTATATATATTTTCAGGACACATACAAATAGAATAGTAAAATTGATCCTTATATATTTATTGTCAAGTTCCAATGATTAGCATTTCACCTCTGACTTTTATTTCATTTATACCTTCCCCCATTGCAGTGTATTTTAGACATCACCCATTTTATTCACAAATTCCTCAGGGTAATTGTATCATAATTGGTGAACCATAGTTGGATGAAGTCTATGAATTCCATTGGATGCTCACAATAGACAATCTTTGGTAGAAAGAAATAGGAAAGTTTTATTGAATTGAAGAATTTTGTTACATTGTGACTACATTATTAAGATTCTGTGCTGTGTATAAAATGGCTTTATAACAACTCCCTAGTGAGAGTTTGAAATCTTTCTGATTTTTCAATTGAAATACTTTGTTTAAAAGGGTACATTTTTTAGCTATCATGATGTTTTGATTTATATTAAATGAATTTATAGTTCCTTCTACTGAATCATAGTGTAGTACCACATTAAGTGTATTAGTCACTTTCCTATTGCTTGCACAAAATACCCAACACAAGAAATATAAAGGAAGAGAGATGCTGATCCTTGCAGAAGTTTCAGTCCATGATTAGCTGACTGCAGTACAGAAATGACAGGGAAGAATGGCACAGTGGAAGCTGGTAGCCCCTAGTAGCAAGGAAGCAGAATGAGAAGGGAGGAGCCAGGGACAAGAATACACCCTTCCAGTCACAGCCATCTCCAGTGACCATCTCCAATCAAGTCCCACCTCTTAACAACACATGTAGCTAAGCTCCTTAGTTGGTTAATCCACCAATGAAATGAATCCACTAATGAAAATGAAATTAGTATTGAAAATGACTTTGATAAGATACCAGTAATGAAGATTACTATAAATTGTTCCATGACAAATTTAAATTTTCATATAGCAAATAATAATACTACAATAGTATATATAGTACTTGGAGAATTGTTATTGTAAAGTACTTGAAGTTTTTTACTTTTCATTTTAATTTTTTTTTTTTTTTTAATCTCTGGCCACAAAATGACTATTGTGAGTGATTTTCTCACATTCTGAAGGGGAGGTTCAAAAATTTTCAAATTCTGTTGAGAAATTTTACAGTACCGTAAGTACATGTATTAAGCCTTTTCTTTCAAGGTCTGTTAAAAATTGGTCAAAGAGTAAAGGGACCAGTAATTGTTATAAAATTAAAGAGCCAAATGCAGTATATGTTTTGCAGCAGGCTGAATAATTGCCCCCCTCATCTGTTCACTCCTAATTCCCAGAACCTGTGAATGTTACTTTACACTGCAAAAGGGACTTCATAGTTATGATTAAATTAATCATCTCCAGGTAGGAAGATTATCGTGTATTACCTGGGTGATCTCAGTGGAATCCCAAGACATCCTTGTTCCTTTTTAAGACAGTGCAATGCTTGATGGTTTGAATATAATTTTTTTGTTACTGCTTTTACAGTGATTAGAATTAATGGCTCATAAGATCACAGCTTTATCAGTGGCATAGTTCTTAAAGTAAGGTGCCAAAAACATTGTTGTGCTCCTGGAGGCTCTAGGGAAAATCCATTCTGTAGACATCTAGGCCGGATTCTAGGGGCTACCTTAAGTGATGGCATCTACTTTTATCTTAAAAGCAAGCGATACTGCATCTCTGTCTGTTAGTCTGTGTCTATCTCTCTCTCTTTTGGTCTTTTCGAGACAGGGTTTTGTTATGCAGTTCAGAATGGCCTTGAACTCATTTTGTAGCCCCCGCTGGCCTTGAACTCACAGTGATCCTCCCCGCTTAGCCTCTCCCAGGTGCAGGGACTACAGGTGTGTGCCACTATGCCTGGCAGTAACGCTGCACCGCAAAATCTCTTATCACCCATGCTTCTGTTATCGCATCTTTTTACTGACTTACCTGGCAGCATATTTAAATTTTAAAAACAAAGGCAAGCTGAAGAAAAAAATATTTATTATCCTAATATTTGTATAAAAAATGAGGTAATTTCTTCTTTTTGCTTAAATAAATGTACTGTTATCTCTGAAAGGATAACTAGTAATAGTGATTATGTATTGTGAGCAATGCACAATGGACAGATAGACACACAACTGGAGAGAAATTTTGTTGAGTATCTTTTAAAAAATACTTCATCAGCACTGAAGTGTAGCTCAAAGGTACAGCATGAATGAGGCCTTGGGTTCAATCTCCTGCGTCTTAAACAAAAAACAATCATTAAAAACTACAGCGTAGTATTATTTTGTAAGTGGCTATAAGAGTAGATTGAACCATTTTATGAGACTAAATAAACTCATTTTTAAAATTCTAAGTTCATTTTGAAGCTAAAGACAGTAATTAGAACTATTTCTTTTCCTAGCCTAAAGAATCAACAAATGGAGATTTGTTGTTCAGTACATTCTAATGTGATCAAAAGTGAGAAGTGAATAAATGTTTTATTGTTACAGTTGTGTCTTGCGTTCTGCGTGCTTTGTCTATGCGGTGCTATGAGTAATGTCGTTTAGAACTGAAATGACATCATATTGTTAAAAAAGTGGATATACGTGTTTTTATATGTGCTAAAAATGCTTCTAAAATTTGACTTGACTAAATACATCAAGTCTGTTTCTGTTAGTTACAGAATGTGCCTAGAAATAGAGCCTGCCCCCCAAAATGTATACACACTTAAACAGTTCACCATACTAATAAATGTCTACAGACTAATTGCCACCACTTTGAATAGCTGTTTAATTCTAGAGGTAATATTAATCTCATGATGCCTCCATATATTTAGTATTAAAATATTTATATACAAATTTTTCTTTTCCTGATATGTACTTTTTTTTGTAGACTCTGTATATTTTAATTGTAGTTAGATGGCTGTTTTGTTCTATAATGTGTAGCGGTGCATGCCTGAAATTCCAGCACTTGAGAGGCTGAGGCAGGAGGATTGCTGTGTGTTTGGGAAAAAGAAATATTTTCAAGTAATTCTATTTCAGAAAATTTGGAAACTGAAAAGTACCCCTGTATATTAAATCTCAGAATAATTTAAAGTGCTGTAAAATTTTAATAGAACCATTGAAATGTTGGGCTCAGAACAAATCTTTGGTTAAAAAAAATGTATATTCAGTTCAACAGGCTATAACACTGGGCAGGAGAAAGGAGCTGTGGTATTGAATACCAGTACTACTTAGTCATATAATTTCTAAATGTAGCATTTTTATGTGGAAACAAAAACAAATTAATAGCAATTACAGCCAGTACCCACATGTTTTAGTTACAGCTCTGCTTGATCTTAGCAGCCTAGATGATGCATGACCATTTTTGTTATCTTTTTTTTTTTTTTTTTTTGGTCTGATTTCTCAGACAAACAGGAACACAGAAGCTAGACAGTGGGTAAGAAATGGTATTGCATACGTCTTTCTTAACACATAAATGTGAATGTTTCTGAAACCTTTTTTCTTTTTTTAGGCCTCCTTCATACATAATTGCTTCCACTGTTTTTTGAGAACTGCATTTGTAAATGCCACAGTTCATTACTTTTAGTGGCAGTTTTCTGGTTGCTTGTCTTCGTTTTTCTGAGAAGCTGCTCTTGTAGATCTTAATAAGTGGAAGTAATTAATGAGAATAAAGGGAGGAATGTTATATCGGATCTCTTAAAAACAATTATTGCCTATTGCATCTTAATCAGGAATCCAATTTTTAGCTCTTCTAAATACTCCTTAGTTTTAATTCCTATTTATCAGTTTAAGAGTAACAAGTGAATGAATGGCTGTCTTCAAACCTCATCATAGGTAGACATCAAAATCAATACGCATGTATTCAGTAATTTTAAAAAGCTTGTGCAAGGTGCAACTATTTAAAATAACAATGTTTTTCAAATAATATGGGCCAGCTAGCCTGTTTGTAAAAAAGACAAGAAATAAATGTATTTATATGCTATTCATTGATATTTAACAAAATGTTTACAAATATATGTTACATTTGAATGATAGGTTTGTATATTATTTCCTGTTCTTTGTGGTGTTGCTAAGCCATTCTTTTCAGGAATGTACTGCTTTATAATTCAGAAAAAGGTAAGCTCAATAAACCCTAGGGACCTTTCTTACTCATTGGAATTAAGATCATATTTTTTATTAAGTTTATTGGTACAGTTTACATATACATAATATTTACATTCATCATAGGGAATTTGACCTTATATATGATATATCTTAATTCCTCTTTTTTTCCCATTCCCCTCTTCTTCAAGCCCATATTTTATTAGGTCATCTGAGAATTGCCCTTTCAAGATTTTAAATATGTATTTATTCATCCACATACTCAAATGCAAGAGAATATTTTCTTCTTAAGTACTGGTCCACTTACCTTAGGTATTGGTGCCATATTACCTTTGTTTATAAAGCACATTCAAACTCATAATGGTCTGTGGTTTCTTTGAAATAAAAATTTTTAACATATTTGCAAAGTTATACAGATCTCCATTTCCATCAAGTCTTTTGTAATTGCCTTGTCTGATTTAAGCCAGGATTTCATTAGGTCTTTAGAGAGCATTCAGTTTGATTCTTCATGGAAGCAACAGCACTTTTCCACTTTGCACTCGTATATTGTGATTTTTCAACTACAATGAAAGAGAAAATTGTCATAAAGCTAGAAACAGTCAACAGAAATGTAACTTTGTGAAACCACCAACCTAGTTGTTTATTACAGTACTATATAATACATACTGTAAAGAGTGGTCTGGCTTTAATAAGCCTAGCGATTTTGAGATCATAGAATGTGCGACTCTGTGTGTGTGTGTGTGTGTGTGTGTGTGTGTGTGTGTGTGTAGTTCTTTTATTTACAGATATCGATTGTATGGAAACATTACCATTTATTTAATTATGTCCTTGATGGACATGTGGTATGTTACTCAGTTGGAGCTAATACAAATAAAAATGCAGTGAACATTTAGGTATAAGATTTTGTGTGGACAGATGCTTTTATTTTTGGGGGGTGTAAATACTTAAGATTAGAGCGGCACAATTGTATGGTTAAATAATTAGTTGTTTGTTGTGTTCATGAAATCTTTGCCAAATTCAAATTTATCAGGATTGTTGTTTCTAAGAATTGTTATAGTTTTAGTTATTACATTTAGGCCCGTGATTCATTTTTAATTCTTTTTTATATATAGTGTGGAGTAACAGTGAAGATTCCACTTTTTTTGTTGTTGTTTTAAACATGTCTTAGTTACTTTTTCTCTCTGATGAGGCAAAATACGAGACACCAAAAAGTAAGGAGCAGGATATTTAGCTCACAGTTTGTAGAGGTTATAGTCTGTAATTGGCTGGCTCCAAAGCAGGGTGGCATGGCAGAGGGGCAACAGTTCTTGGAGGCAAAAGACAGCAAAAGCAACAAGAACAAGAACGACAGAAGAGCAAACCTCTGTGGTGAGTGTGGCATTCACGTTATCTCCTTGACTGCCTCTCTTGCACAGACTCAGGATGTTTATAGTGTGATCCTTATATCCTGCTAAGTCACTTAGTTAAACTTCTAACCTTCTCAACTTGACACAATGAACAACATCCTAAAGGCAGTAAGAGCATATTTTCTACACAATAGGATGTAGAAGTGCTGAGTTAACCTTCAGAAACTCAGAATAAATGGTGTCTACCTCAACCTTATAAAGGCCATCTATGACAAACCAACAGCCAGTATTATACTGAATGGACAAAAACTGAAAGCTTTTTTTAAAATCAGGAACAAGACAACGGTGTCCACTATCACCACTCCTTTTCAATATAGTTCTGAAAACACTGGCCAGGGCAATCAGACAAGAGTGAGAAATAAAAGGAATAAAGATAGGAAAGGAAGAAGTTAAATTATCACTATTTGCAGATGACATGATACTTTATATAGAAGACCCCCAAACTCCTTTAAAGGAGCTCCATTAAAGAGCTAGAGGTAATAAATTCAGCAGTGTAGCTGGCTACAGAGTCAACGCACCAAAATCAATAGCATTCCTGTACACAAACAAGAACCTCACCAAGAGAGAAATTATGGAAATATCGCCCTTCATAATAACATCTAAAAAAATGAAATACTTAGGAATCAACCTAAGAATGTAAAAGACCTATGTGCTGAAAATTATACTATGCTAAAAGAGGAGATTGAAGAGGATATTAGAAAATGGAAGGATATTCCTTGCTCTTGGCTAGGAAGAACCAACATTGTGAAAAAGGCCATACTCCCAAAACTGTTATACAGATTTAA
>PVJX010003213.1:0-79308 GCA_004027295.1 Dolichotis patagonum | reverse complement strand
AAAATACCATCAACATACCTGACAGATCTAGAGAAAACACTCCTAAAATTCACTTGGAAACAGAGGAAACCTAGAATAGCAAAGGCAATTCTGGGCCATAAAGACAAGGCAGGAGGCATCTCAATTTCTGACTTGAAACTGTACTACAAAGCCACAGTGATAAAATCAGCATGGTACTAGCAAAGAAATAGACCTGAGGACCAATGGAACAGATTAGAAGATGCAAGTATAAGTACAAAGACACTCAGCCACCTGATATTTGACAAAGGGGTAAACATGTTCACTGGAGGAAGGATAGCCTCTTTAATAAATGGTGTTGGAAAAATTGGCTCTTCACATGCAGAAGACTGAAACTAGATCCATGCCTATCACCATGCACAAAACTAAAGTCTAAATGGATCAAAGACCTAAACAATAAAACAGAAACACTAAATCTACTGGAAGATAGGGTAGGTAGAAGTCTTGGAGACATAGGGGTAGGCAGAGAATTCATGAACAAAATGCAAACTGCACGAGAAATGCTTCAGAGAATCAATAACTGGGATCTCATATTATTGAAAAGTTTCTGTACTTCAAAAGAAATCACTAGCAGAGAGAAAAGAAAACCCACAGAATGGGAAAGAATTGTAGCCAGCAACCCCTGAGACAAAGGACTTATATCAAGAACATATAAAGAATTGAAAAACATCCAAGCACCCCCAATTCAAAGACCCTCTCCAAAAATGGGCATCTGAGATAAACACATAGTTCTCAGATAAAGATATACAAATGGCAAATAAATACATGAAGAAATGTTCACCATCACTGGTCATTCGAGAAATGCAAATTAAAACAACATTGGGATTTCATCTCACTCCTGAAAGAATAGCTGCCATCAATAAATCAACTGATAACAAATGTTGGCAAGGCTGTGGGGAAAAAGGAACACTGCTCCACTGTTGATGGGAGTGTAGACTGGTGCAACCACTATGGAAATCAGTATGGAGAATTCTCAGAAGACTATGACTGGAAGCTCCATTCAAATCCAGCTATTCCCCTCCTGGGTATTTTCCCAGGAAAACTGAAAAGATCATATTACAGTGATATATGTGCACCCATGTTCATAACAGCACAATTTGTAATAGCTAAATCTTGGAAACAATCAAGATGCCCATCAACCACAGAGTGGATGAAAAAGATGTGGCATTTTTATATAATGGAGTATTACTCAGCTATGAAGAAGGATGATCTTGACACCTTCATAGGTAAGTGGAGACAACTTGTGACTATCCTCAATAGTGAAATAAATAAGAATCATATTTATAAATATCACATTGTGTCTCTAGTGTAAAAAATAAGAAGAACTGTAGGAGAAATAAAACCCAAAATGTGTAATTGCTACTGTAAAAAAGAGGAAAAGAGGTTGCTCTGAAGGATATAATTGCATGCATGTTTAAGTGTGTAAGGTGAATGACCATATTACTACTGTTTTTGTTAGATCATGGAGCAGAACTGTTAACAGTCTCATTGTTTGAATGTGTACTTTGTATGTTTTAACTTTGTAACTTGAACAACTATTTCCAAGATGACAGTATGTAAGCTATCAAGTAATGATTTCTTAGTATTTTTTGTTCTTTTCCTTTTTTCCCTTGGAATTTTGTATTGTTGCTACCCTTTTTTCTATTTTGTTTTGTTTTGTTTTGTTTTTAAATAAAATTTTTAAAAAAGATGTGCTGAGTTAATTAACTCTCAACTGTCAACTTCTCAAGTTGACACAATGTATCAACCATTACAAAACACATGGCTATCTAGTTCTTTTACTGTTTGTTGAAAAAGTGATCATTTCTTGAGTCCTACCAACCTTGTCAAAATCTGTTGATTATGTATAATTGTATTTCTGGATTCATTATTCTGTTCCATTTATTTCATTATCTTTCTTTATGCCAATAACATACTATCTTAACTCCTATATCCTATTTTTGTTTGTTTAATTTTTTGTTTTGTTTTAAACAGTACCAGGGATTGAACTAGGGCTATTGCACTGAGCTATGTGCCCAGCGCTTTTTAAAATTTTTTTTTTTCTTTTGAGATGGAGCCCTACTACATCCCAGAATTGCCTAGGTGTAAATGAAATTTAAGATTCTACTACCTTAGCCTCATAGAGTGTTGTGATTGCAGGCTTTTGCCTTGGGCCTCTTGTAACTTAACTATAAATGTAGTTCTTTTTCCAGAAAATGTTTTGCCTATCTGGGATCCTTTGTATTTCTTTATTATGTTTTAACATCAGATAGTCAATTTATAACAAAAGGCTGATGGGATTATTTTATTGAGATTGCATAGTATTTTTATATAAATGGGGGAGAGTTAACATCCTAACAACAGTCTTTCAACCATGAAAATGGCTTACCTATTTAGGTCATAATTTTTCTCAGCAATGTTTTATGATTTTTTACTGTATATGTTTTTATACATTTTATTGCAAATTCTTTCATTTTAATAGTGTTTTATCTTCACTTTTGATACATTGACTTTATTTATGAATATTGATTTTTTGTGTCCTATAATCTTACTAATGCTTAAAAATTTTCAGTGTTTTTTTGTAGTTTCTTTAGGAATTTTTATATCACCATGCTGTTAGTAACATAACAGGAAGGGAACTTCTGTTCTCTAATCTCTGTGTCCTTATTTCCTTTTCTTGCTTTATTGCATGTATTGGAACTTCCAGCACAGTAATGCATAGAAGTGGTGAGGGTGGACATTCTTGCTTCCTTCCCAGTCATAGAATGAAAGCATCCAGCCTTTCAGTAAAACACAGGGTTAGCTGTAAATATTTCAAAACTATTCTTTTATGATGTTATGGCTTGTGTTTAGATGTTCCTCCAAAGTTTCATGCATAGGTGGGACTTTTTCAGAGATGGCTGGGTCAAGAGAGTGTGATGTTTAGATGGATTCATGGTGCAATGCTAGTATTAGAGTATTAAGAGCACTAGGATTAAGGATGTGTGTGCTACCCACACTGGATAAAATATAAAGGACAGAAAGAGGTTGGTCTCTTGCTTGCTTTTGCTGTCTTTTGTCTCACATGAACTGTTTCTTCTCTGCAATGCTTGTCTACCATGCTACCCTGCCTTGGAGCCACCTGATTATAGACCAAAACATCTACAGACTATAAACCAAAATAATCCTTTCCTTCCTTAACCTGTGGTTGTTGGGTATTTTGTCTCAAAAAGAGAAAAGTAACTAAGAAAATGAGTTTGAGGGTTGTTTTTTTCTAGTTTGCTGAGATTTTTATCATGAATGGAAGTTGGATTTTATTTACATATTAAAGACATCTTGTATTCCTGGTGTGAACTATATGGATATAGTGATTATTCTTTTGTATGTTACTACGTTTACTTAACTAAATTTTATTAATTTTTGCCTTTGAGAGGGATCTGATCTGGTCTGATTGAGAATCACTATAGGGTCAGTGCCGTAAAGTAGAGCTTGGAATTCCCAGTGGCCTCAGTCTGCTTGGCAAGCATGGAGGCTAAGCAGTCTGAGCTGGAACAGGCACAGGATAGACTTGGCAGTCATTTTAGCCTTAAGTAAGGCAGGTCAGAGTACACAGTCCAGTGGTTACACCAATACAGAAAAGAATGACCTTATGGGGGGCTTCCCAGTCCTCTGGGGACACTGCCCAAAACCCTAGGTAAACACTGAGATTAACAAGAGGAGAGGGCCTAGCAACCAAACTAGATAGCAGAACATGAATCAGTCAGGGGCAGATGCTCCAGTATATCATGTCTGTCCAGGTTCATCTATGTGTAGACCCATCAGCTTCCAGAGGGAGAAGAACAGGACTTTTAGGTGCATTGTCTCCTCAGAGTTATCTTCAGGGGAGTTGATTCACCTATGCAGGCTTTCCAGCAGTTGTCTAGGTGAGGTTTTTTGATCTGAGAATGATGGCTCTATGGCGGATCACAGAAACTGTTATTGCTGAGAGAGTGACCAAAATAATTACGTAGGGGCCCCTCCAGACAGGTTATAGGGCCTCAGTTTTCCAATTCTTAATCCAAACCATATCCCCATGGCTACATGTGTGGGGAGGTATGTCTGTGAGTATTACAGGCCTCTCAGCTGCATTTTTGTGTATCTGAGAAAAGGTCTTTCCTAACTGTGTAAGTTGTTCCTGCAGAGATATGTTGCCTAATTGATGTTAGTCTCCCTGGAAACCCCTAATTATGGGTCCCCCATACAAAACTTCAAAGGGTGTATGTCCTGTGACACCTGGTGAGCTTTGGATCTTGAGAAAGGCCATGTGAAACAAATCTACCCGCGATGCCTGAGTTTCTTGGTGATATTTAGTCAATATTGACTTTAAAGTTCTAAGATTCTTTCAGCTTTTCCAGAGCTTTGTGGCCTGTATGCCTTATGTAACTTCCATTTGACTTTTAATTCTTAATTAGCTTCTGAGTTATTTCTGCTATAAATGTAGACCCATTAGATTGTCTATGGTTAGGGGAAGCCCATATCTTAGGATAAGTTCTCTCAGTAATATGCTGCAGACTTCAGTGGCTTTTTCTGTTACAGTGGGAAATGCCTCCAGCCACCTAGAATAAATGCAGACAAGTACCAGGAGGTATTTGTAGCCTCTACATGGCTTGATTTCTGTAAAATCTGTTTATAGGTCTTCAGAAGGGGAGAGTCCAGCATGTTGGGTTCTGGGTGGGGGTTTAGGTCCAAATGAGGGTTAAGTCCTTGTACAGATTTGACATCTCTGACAAACAGAGGCGTGGATCGAGGCTGACTTTGAAATATAATAGTAGCAACCTAGAAGCTGATTCGTAGCTATTTTTCCTCCATATGTGATGTCATGATGGTGTTTTATCCAGGCATAGGCCAAATTCTGTGGAACTATTATCTGATCGTCCAGTAAATTCCAAACACCGTTTGTGCCCATGTAGGCACCTTCCTGTTGTGCCCATTTGATCTCTTCCTTGGAGTAGCAGAGAGGCCCACTGTGGAGAGTGAGGACAGTTTTAGAGGGTATTTCATGTTGGGCTTTCGTGTTTTGTACTAAATCATTTGTCCCCCAGGTGAGGCCTTCTGCTACCAATTTGGCAGCCTCATCTGCTTTGTGATTGCCAAGAATGACAGTGTTTTTTACTTTTTGGTGCCCATTACAGTGGATAATGGTGACCTTCTTACGTTTCCAGGTTGCAATCAGGAGTTGAGAATTCTTATCCTTGTTTTTAATTTGTTATCCTTTTGCCATAAGAAGTCCATATGCCTTGTACAGCATTCGTGGACATGAATGGTAGCTAAAGCATACCTCAGATCATTGTATATGTTTACCTTTTCCCTTTTGCCTGGTTGAGAGCTTGTTTTAGGGCCCACAGTTCAGCCTGTTGAGCAGACTGGTTTTGGGGAAGAGGCCCGGCTAGGAGTACCTCTTCCATAGTGATGACTGCATAACTGGCCTGGTGGTTTCCATCCTTTCACCCCTTCATAAACAGGCTGTACTCAGCATCAGGCAAGGGCTTCAGCTGCAGGTCTGGCCAGCTAGCAAAGAGTTCATTGGTGACGGCAAGACAGTGTTGGTCTGGAGGGCCAAGCTCAGTGGACAGGAAGGTGGCTGGACTTAGAGGTAAACCTCCAGTTGGAACCTAAGTCAGGGGTTTCCACTAAGTAGTCCTTGACACTGAGTGACACAGCAATTCAACAGTCAGCGAAGTCCCCGACTGCTGAGGAGCTTTAGAACCACATGTGGCACCTAGATGGTCTGATTTTATGCCAAAGTTAATTTGTCAGCCTCCTTGATCAAGAGTTCTGTTGCTGCCAGTGCCCTCAGGCAGGGGGCCAGCCCTTGGCCACCAAGTCCAGATTCTTTGATAAATAGGCTATGGGTCTTTCCCTGGGGCTGATTTTTGGGGTGAGGACCACCGAGGTGACATGTCTCTATTTGTATACAGACAGGTTGAGTAGTCTGGTCACATCAGGAATACCTAGTGCCGGGGCGGCTGACATACCCATTTTATGGTCCAAAAGGATCCAGTTTGCTCTAAAGTCCAGTTTAATAGCTCTCTTTCATTTTTTTTCTTACCAGCATATCATATAGAGGCTTAGCCTTTTCAGCAAACACCGATATCCAAATCCTACAGAAACCTGCAATGCCCAGGATTTCCCTAAGCTGTCTTTTATTCTCAGGCCTTGGAATGGAGCAGGTGACTTTGTTTTTTCTCAGGGCCCAAGCAGCTGAGTCCTTTTTGATAGTCCCCAGATATTCATACTTTTTGTTTACATAGTTGAGCCTTTCTTCCAGGAGACTTTCTAGCCTGTGGCCAGTAAGTGGTGGAGAATGGCTTGTGTCCCTTTGCAGCAGTCTGCATGCTTGAAGTACAGATTAAAATGTCATTGCATACTGTCTGAGGGTACGGTTAGAGTCTGCATGTTGAAAATGGGTTAGGTCAGCTGCCAGGGCTTCCCCCAAGAGTGTGGGGGAGTTCTTAAAACCTTGTGATAAATGAGTCCAGGTAAGTTGGCCTTTTCATCCTGTCTCTGGGTCTTCCCATTCAAAGGCAGCGGGGCCAGCTGGTGGGTGCAACCCACAGGCAAAGGAAAGCACCCTTTAAATGCAGGCAAGTGAACCAAGTAATATCAGGGAGAAGCTGCCCCAGGAGAGTGTAAAGGTGGGGGACTGTCGAGTGCAGAGTGGTAGTGGATGAATTGATGGTAGAGAGGTCCTGCACTGGCTGGTAGTCTCCACTTGGCTTTTTCCACGGAAAGAGGGAGAGTGTTCCAGGGCAGCTGGTAGTCTTTCAGGATTCCCAGTTATTTCAGGCGTGAGATGTGGGGCCAGAAGCCACATCGAGCTTCTTGTGACACTGGGTACTGCTTAAGCAGTGGGGGTTGCAGTGGGACAGAGCACAGTCACCAAAGGGGTATGATTTATTATAAGCCCTGGAGGCGAGTCTTCATTCCATACTTCAGGGAACAAGTCTCTCGAGACTTCAAGGTTCTGGTTATCAGGCATTTCAGGCTGATGAAGGCACCATTCTTCTCGGGGAACAGTCACAGTCAGTATCAAGTCTGGAACTGTGGACTAGAGCAGGGCTGGTTTAGAGCGAAAGAGGTAGTCACTCCCAATTTAGAGAGGTGGTCACGTTCCAGGAGAGGGATGGGGCAGTGAGACATTGAGACATTGATAGAATGTCTACCAATCTTGCAGGACCTGCTTTGACAGAATTTCTCTTCAGGGTTGCACCTGTGGCACCCATAACTTGGATTTGCCAGGAGATTAAGAGCAACAGGCTGAGTCACAACTGAATGGTCAACTCCACTGTCCACCAGAAAAGTCATAGGCTTTCCCTTAATTCTGGCAGTGACCATAGTCAACAAAAATATGTTAACTAGTCCCAGTATTACTCTAGTATGTTTTGTAATGGCTCATATTTGGCACAGGTTTATATCATTCACTGTTATTGCAGGATGTTTTCTACAATTAAGAATGGCCGTGGCAACCCCATGGAAAAGCTTCAGTACCTCCCCATCTGTATGGAATCTGTTATACCTTGAAATTTATCTTAATGGTAGCATACAATTTTTAGATTCTCATAGATGTGGAAACCAAGGTGTTGTCCTGGTTATCTGTCACTTGTATGTCTGGATTCTTTGCTCATTTATCTTTGTCCCACATAGTTTTGGCATCATTAGAAGAAAAAAGTTATGAAATCTAGCAGAAATAGAATGTCATACTTACAGGTAGAGTCTTGCCATGTCTGAGACTTTAGCTTTGATGATACTCTTTATAACATCACTAGATTAAAAGGGATCAAATCATATCAAGCCTTTACCATTTTTTCCCTTTTAACATTATCTTTTCATGGGTTTCTCTGTAATGAAATTCTCTGTGAATGAAAACTGAATAGTTTAATTTAGTAATGTCATATCAGTCAGTATCAGCAGGTTTTTTTTCTCCTTTGCTGGTGCTAAGAATTAAAGGGTTTCTATGCAGGCTTTCTACCACTGAGCCATCTTAGCCCCTTATTAAAGCAAATTTAAGCATCATCACCTTTGTTTTATAGGTGAGTTTCTAAAAACTTGTGCCCCTCCCAAGTTATATTCTGTGAATTTTCAGTTTTCACAGTTTGGTTGATTCCAAAGTATAATTAGAGTGCAATTAAAATTATTATCCAATTCAGGTGGACTAATGTGGTTATATAATAAGTGATTTTGAGTAGCTATTACTTTACCTCATTTCCATTAATTTTTATTAACCTGTATTTGTCATGATTATAGTTGGCATAGTGAAATGAACCAAAAATAGCAGATAGTAAAATGACTACTAGTATCATATAATACGTTTTTAGTTGTGTACAAGATAAGGAATATTCTGTTTAAATTTTATCCTATGATACTTCAATTGTTAGTGTTTCACATAATTAAAACACAGTTAAATATATTGTATCAGTCAGGGTTTACTACAGAAACAGATATAACACAAGATATACAAATGTATAAGAAACAATGCAATGTGACTTATGATGGTTAGCCACAGAGTTGGATGGAAGTTCTGGAAACCGAAGGATTCGGCCTAAGGCCTGGAGCTCCCTGCAGTGTCCCTGTGAGTTCATATGGACCTGTGATGGAAGGCCAAAGAGGCTGTGCTGGAAGCCAGCAAATGACATCCAAGATGAAGACCAAGACTAGTTCGTGCAGAAGCAGACCCTCCTTTCTCATTTCCCCTTTATACCATCCAGGCCATGAGCTGTGCTAGGGTGGGTCTTCGCCACCCTAGGGTATGGAATTGGCTGAGCCAGTTTAGTTAAACTTCTAAACTTGTCAAGTTGACACAACCATAATGTATACTTAATATATAAATGACATATGGCTGGTTTTTGTTGATTTATGTGACCGTCTAAAATTTTCCTGTATTTGAAATCATTATTGAGAATACCAATTAGCATTGCCCTGTGGGCGTGCTGAGGTAAAGAATGTAGGTAACAGGATGTTCGATGAGAGCGGTGGGTTTTATTGTTCTTGTTAGATTTCTGTATACCATTTTTTTGAGGGAAGCTTCTTTTTACACAAGACTAAATCCAATGAGAAGTTCTGGAAATTCATGTTTAAAAATGAGCTTCTTTAGAAGCTTATAAACTGTCACCTGATTTTTATTCATTTTTAATTTTTTTTTATGTTCTGGAAGTACTGAGAATTGAACCCAAGGATTGCTCTGATTTAATTCCCAGCCTTTTGTTTTTGATTTTTAGACTGGGCTCAAACTTGTATTAGTCACTTTCTATTCATTGGTACAAATAAAATACCTGACACCTACAATTTTTTAAATTAGGTTTTATTTTAGATATATATAACAATCACATTCATCATAGAGAATTTGTATCTGTACGTGATATAGCTTGTTTTATTCCCCATCCTCTTATCCTCCGTTGAAACCTTCCTCCCTTCCTCATTTACAAAAGCTTTTTTTCCATGTTTTTATTTTCTCGCTCTTTTTTTTTTTTTTACTTTTCTTTCTTTGTTTCTCTCCCCATTTGAACATTTTCATCCTATTTCAAAATACATTTTGGTTCTTATTTACACTTCCGGTTTCTCAAAGCAGAGAAACAATGCAGTATTCACACATGTGTGTCTGATTTATTTCACTTAAGAGTATGGATTCAAGGTGCATTTATTTTTCTAGAAATGTCTTGAGTGTATTATTCTTTATGGCAGAGTGGCACTCCATTGTATTAAAAATCCATGTCTTCTTTATCCATTCACCAGTTGATAGGCACTTGGATTGTTTCCAAGAATTGACTGTTGGAAACTGTGCTGCTATAAACATAGGTGTGCATATGTCACTGTGGTATGATGATTTTATTTCTTTTGTGAAATACCCAGGACAGGAATGATTGCATCAAATGAAACCTAGACCTAGTTTTTTGAGAAATCTCTACACTGATTTCCATAGTACAAGTTTACACTCCCACCAGCAGCGAGAAGGGTTCCTTTTTCCTCTGTGGCCTCACCAGCATTTGTTGTTGGTTGATTTCTTGATAGTAACCATTCTTTCCAGGCTGAGATGGAATCTCTGTGTTTTAATTTGAATCTCTCAAATAACCAGTCATGTTGAACACTTTTTTCATATATTTATTTGCTGTTTGTACTTCTTCTGAGAAGTGTATATTCATCTCAGATGCTCATTTTTAGATTGGGTCTTTAAATTTGGGAGGTCTGGTTTTTTTTAGTTCTTTATATGTTCTCAATAGTAATCTTTTGTGTGATGAACAGCTAACAAATTTTTTTCCCACATTGTGGGTTGTCTCTTCATTCTGTTGGTGGTTTCTCTTCTGTGCAAAAACTTTTTAATAAGATGAGCTTCTGGTTGTTTATTCTTTGTGCTCCTGTGCAATCAAAGTTTTATTCATAAAATCTTTGCCTACACCAATGTCTTCAAGAGTGTTAACTATTGTATTTTCCAACAGATTTAATGTTTCTGTTTTAATAGTTAGATCTTTGTTCCATTTCAGATTTCAAATGGTGGAAGATATGTGTTCAATTTGAATGCAGCATGTACAAAGCTAATTTTTTCAGTACTATTCATTAAAGAGACTTTCTTCCATTGCATGTGTTTGGTACCTTTGTCAAAGATAAGGTGGCTTAGTGTGACTGGAGTTGTTTCTGCATTCTATGAGCTGTTTCATTGATCCTCAGGTCTGGTTTTTGTTTTTGCCAGTACCATGCTGTTTTTGTAACAGTAGCTTTACAATTTTCCTTTTTTTTTTTTTTTTGGTACCGGGGATCGAACTCACGACTCACGACCTTACGCTTGCCAGGCAGGCGCTTAAGCCACTGAGCTAAATCCCCGGCCCTAACAGTAGCTTTATAGTATAATGTCAAGTAAGGGATTGTTGACACTTGTAACTTAAATAGAAGTTTATTTTATCTCATAGTTTCAGAGGTTTTCAGTCCTGGTTTGGCAGACACCAACATAGGAACATCACGGTGGAAGCACGTGGCAAAGCAGAGGATCCAGAAAGGAGTGCAATGGTCAAGTGCCAGAGTGGAAAAAGGGGTGATGGACCCTATGTAGTACTCCATGACCCACAAAGGACACTCAGGGACATGATTTTCTGATCTGTTGGGCATCTCTTAATCCAGTGAAGTTGAAATAGCAGGATTAACAGTCACACTGTGATGCTCTTTCCTGTTTTAGCTTCCCAGAGTGCTGGGATTACTTGCATGTACCACCATGCCCAGCTGTACTTGAGGTTTAATGAGCCATTAAAAACATACGTCCAACTGGAAAGCTGTGATACAGACTCTTAAAAGGTATAAAGTATAAAGGTATAAAGTATAAAATAAATTTTAAAACCTTTTCTATTTTAACAGTGAATAATGTATTTTTGTAAAGTAAGACTGGAAACTAGTAGATTTTTTCATATATAGCAAAGTGTTACAAAATGAATGTGTTTAACTTGCTTCTGGAATTAGTGGTTCTAACTCCCTAATTATGATTTTATACTGAAAGGGTACGGAGTGTTCAGTGAAACTTGATAAAGGTGATTAAATGTTGCATTTCCAATTGTTTTTCTAATAGCTGATTCTTAAACATATCACGTAGGCCTTGGTAGTGAGGGTTGTAGCATCCCTCAAAGAGGCTGTGCCTGGGCTCAGAATGCCTACGTGTTGGTGGGGAGCAGTAGGGGAGGTAGGGCATTCAGTAGAATCAGTGCCATGATTAACAGATGTCCTGACCAGAATACTCTCAACTTAGGGAATTTGAGTCCTAAGTTAATGGACATACCAATTGGTTACATAGAGGTACACCTGTCGTTTTATTTTTGTTTTATTCTACTTATTAGCACTTTTATTGTACAAAACAATGAGTTTCATTGTAACTTTCATATATGCATGTAAGATGCTTTGATCATACCTACCATCCTTATTACCTTTTTTAAACCTTCCTCTGGTCCCCTGCTTCCTCCCTAATAATGTTCACTGCTATACTTTGATGTCTCTTTTAATTTTTTTTTCCTTTCTGTAGATTCCACATGAGAGAAAACATGTGATAACTCATCTTTCAAAATCTAGCTTATTTTTTATAATATAATGATCTCTAGTTCAATACATTTTCCTGCAAATAACATTATTTCATTTATTATGGGTAAATAATGCTCCATTGTGCATTTATGTATTTTCTTTTTTATTTTTAATGTATTTTCTCTATCCATTTATTGATGGGTCTCTGTGTTCATAACTTGGCTGTTGGGGAATTTTATACCTTGGCTATTTAACTCCGTAAACATGGATTTGTACGTATCTATTGTATGTTGACTTTGATCTCTTCATACACACACACACACACACACACACACACACACTTAGGAGAGCTATAGCTGAATCATATGGTTATTCTATTTTCAATGCTTTGAAGAACCTCCACACTTCTCCATAGTGCCTGTACTAATTTACATTCCTACCAACAGTACATAAGGTTTCTTACAACCTCAGCATTTATTATTTGTTTTCTTGACAGTAGCTATCCTGGCTGGGGTGAAATGAATGTATTTTTGATAGATAGTTCCCTGATGACTGTAGAGCACTTTGTTATATTTGGTATATTTATTGGCCATTCCTACTACTACTTTTGAGAAATATCTGTTCAGGTCATTTATTATTGATTGAATTACTTGTTATTTTGTTGTTACTTTTTTGAGTTCTTTATGTATTCTGGGTATTAATCCTCTGTTGGATGAATAGCTGGGACAGATTTTCTCTCATTCTGTAAGTTCTCTTTTTCTATTGATTGTTTACTTTGCTGTACAAAAGCTTTTTAAATTGATACAGTCCCATTTGTCAATCTTACAATTATTTTCTGAGCTGTTAAGAGTCCTATTTAGAAATCATTGCTTTTACCAATATCTTAGTGTTTTGCCGGTGTTTTCCTCTAGTAGTTTCAGACTTTCAGGTCTTATGTTAAGCTCAACCCATTTTGGGAAAGGAAGGAGGGAGAGAGATCTAGTTTCAGTTTTCTCACAACCATTTGTTGAATAGGTTATGTTTGCTCCAACATGTGATTTTAGCTCCTTTGTCAAGAATCTGAAGAAGCATGGCTTTATTCCTGGGTCCATAGTTACGTTCTGTTGGTTTTTGTTTAAGCTCCGTACTGTTTTTCTTACGAAAGTGTATGTAATATAGTTTGAAACCAAGTATTATGAATTTTAGGATTGTTTCTTCTAATTCAGTGAAAAGTGCTGTTGGTACTTTGATGGGGATTACATTGAATCTGTAGATCCGTTTCAGTAGTAAGGCCACTATAGCAGTATTAATTCTCCCAATTTGTAAACAGGAAAAGTCTTTCCAACTCTCAATATCAACTTCAATGTCTTTCTTCAGTGTACGTAGTTTCATTGTAATTTTTTCACTTGTTTGGTTAGATGGGTGGTTGCAAACCTGTGGCACAGGTGTTTCTCTTTTAAGATAAAAGATGTTAATATCTGAGTTGTTTTTTCTAAACTAAAACCACAGTATTGAGGTTTAATTGCCGTGTTGACAATTTGCAATACATAAGTGGGTTTGGAGTTGCAGTTTGCATACTTGTCTCTATAAGATTCTCCATCATTGGATCAGACTTACTCCTTTTGTTGTTTGTTTGTTTCTGAGGCTATTGTGAAGAGGATTGTTTTCTAAATTTCCTTTCAGCAGTTCATCATTGATGTATGGGAAAGGCACCAAAATTTTAATGCTGATTTTAGTATCCTGACATTTTGTTGAGTTTACCAGTTATTATGGCTTGTGTTTAAATGTCCCCTACACAAATCCTCAAGCAGTCATAGGTGTAGCTTTTTCAGAGGTGGCTGGATCTAGAATGTGTGATGCTGGGATTAAGGGTATGTGATTACTAAATTAGTCCACTGGTTAGTTGGGTACTGGCTCTAAACAGGACAGCTTAGTTAGCATATAAAAGGGAAAGAAGAAAGAAGCTGCTATTGTTGCTGGTAGTTCCTTACCTTCTGCCTTCTGCCTGCCCTAAAGGATTTCTCCTTTGTGATGTCCCTCTGCCATGCCACTTGGCGTTGGAGCTAGCCAACTGTGGACTGAAACCTCTGCAAACTATGAGCCAAAAAACTATGACATTAGTTATTTTGTCTCCACAATAAGAGAAAAGCATCTAAGACACCAGTTCTAAGAAAGTTTTGATGCTGAGTGTGGTCCCACACACCTGTAATCCCAGCACTCAGGACACTGAGGCAGGAGGATCACCACAAGTTGAAGGCTAGCCTGGGCATCATAATGAGTATAGTACACAGCCTCAACTGCATAGCAAGACCCTGTCTCAGAATGAAAAAGTAACTTATGGTATATTTTTAAAAAGAGTTTTCTAGGTATAGAATCATAGCATCTGCAAAGAAACATCTTGACTTTTTTCCTATTTGTATCTCGTTTATTTCTTTTTCTCTCCTAATTGCTCTGGGTAAAGTTTCCAGTACTACATTGAATAAGGATGGCCAGAATGTTCATGTTTGCATCATTCCTGATTTTAAAGGAAATACTTTGTTTTTCTGCACTCAATATAATGAGTTTGTCATATAAATCTTTACTATGTTGAGTTGTGATACTTCTATACCTGGTTTATTCATGTGGTTTTTTTTTTTAATAAAGAGATGTTGAGTTTTGTCAAGTTTTTCTTACATTAACTGAAATGATCATGTGATTTATTTATTTTTTACACTGGACTCTACTTATGTGGTGAATTAAATTTACTGATTTTATGTATGCCGAATCGCTATTGCAGCTTTGGAATGAAACCATCTCAATCATGGTGTATAATCTTTTTATGCGATGATTAATTTGATTTGAAAATATTTTTGAAGATTTTTTAATCTATATTCATTACTGATCGTGGTCTATAGTTTTCTTGTCTATAGCTGGTTTTGGTAGTAGGATAATATAACTTCATGGAATCTTTTTGGAACAGTTTTTTTTTAAATTTATTTTATGGAATAATTTGAGGAACATTGACATTAGTTCTTTAAAAGTCTGACAAGAATAGTGAGGCGTGGTGGTACACAACTATAACCCCAGCACGGAAGAGCCTGAAGCAAGGCGATGCTGAGTTCAAGGCAATCTGAGATACACAATGAGTTCTTGACCTAAAAAGAAAAAAAAGGTAAAATTCAGCAACATTTGTGTCCAGTAGTCTTCCGCTTTTGTTTATTGGGAAGCTTTTTATTACTCCTTTAGTCTTATTGCTTGTAACTGACCTATTTAGGTGTTTTATATCTTCTTGCTTTAAAGAAAGAAACATAAACCTGAGTCACTTTTAGGAAAATGGATGCACTGAGACACCATAATGTTAAGTGAAGTAAA
Organism: Dolichotis patagonum; assembly: GCA_004027295.1. NCBI lineage: Eukaryota > Metazoa > Chordata > Mammalia > Rodentia > Caviidae > Dolichotis > Dolichotis patagonum. The sequence continues at coordinate 63,975 of PVJX010003213.1, read as the reverse complement.
TCAGACACAGAAGCTTAAATATTTTGTGATTTCACTTACATGAGAAACCAAAATTATAAATGAAGAGCAAAATAAAAGACAGATAATAGAAAAGAGGGAGATAGATACTTTTCAAATGGGAAGGGGACCAAGAGATACAGGGGGGTGGAGGCAGAGAAGAGGGATAGGTAATGAAAAAAGAATTGAACTGTATTATGTACATCCACCAACTTCCCACATGGAATGTAATTATTATGTACTGCAAATGTGTACTAATAAAAATGAGAAATTGAAAAACAAAACATTCCTTGCCTTCCATTGACTAGCTGTGTGATCTAGGAAGATTATGCAGATTTCTGCATGCATGACACAGATATCTTTATCTGTGAAGTACAGGCAAGTTGAAAAAGCAGCATAACCATCCTCAGGGAATCTATCATAAGGATTCAGAAGTACTTGGTACCACTTCATTACATAATGTAATTACTTTTTTTTAATAACAATTTTTTGCTCTAGTTGAAAAAAATTGAAAATAGTTGTCAACTATTTTGTGAACCCTCTGCAAAAGTACATAGGTGGTCTGCTGAAGTGTCTCTTTTCAAAATGGTTTTCATGTTAAGCTTGTGTAGGAATAAATATCCAATAATATCTAGTCAGTTCTGGAAGATTAAGTAGAGAAGGTACAATAACAGAAAAAGTATAGGTTTCAGAGTGTAATTTGTTCCCCTCTCCATGAACATCCAGATACCTACACGTTTGAGGGGTTAGAAAAAGAGTATGCAAGAAGTTGACAGAGGAACTGTTTCAATGAAGGGTTCTATAAGGGAAACCATGTTAATTAGGAAAACGTAAGTTATTGTTTTTAAAAATTTCAACTATTTGGTAAAAGTTTAGTTCTTATTTAAGTACCAATGACATTGCTCCTGGTTGGCAGATGATTTTTGACACAGTGATGAGAGGAATTTGGCTCCTTCCCATCTTTGACTTTGCCATTTCCCCCAGGACTTAACAGTTTGTAAGGTATGTAAGGCAGGTGGAGAAGCATAATAGTTTAACTATTGTGGCAAACACTAGTTGGATGACTGCCTAGATTCGGGGTTCCTGATGAGAAATTTAATTTTTGGATAGGCAGTTGTTTCCTAGTGACACACACACTATGAGAGAAAATGCAGAAATAATTGGTATGTAGTTCGCCATCTCTTCATACAAGCATACAAAGCATGTTCACAAGTAACAGAGCTATAGTATCAGGAGAAATATGGGAACCTTCTCCATATCCACATGGGACACAGTATCAGTTTTGGTACCACAAGGGTTATGGTGTTTACTGAAATTTCCTCTTGGGGCAACAGTAGAAATAATTGTGTTGGATTACATTGGCATTCCGCAGTGGAAAGCAGGTAACTAAGTATATGCCTGAGAATAGGGAGAATTCTGCTTTTCCTTGTTTAAAAACACATGCTACATCTCTTGAAAATTTCCAGAAATGTTAGAAAGGCATTTTAATGGAGAATGAGGTTACGGAAAAAACATCTAGGCTCAAGACCAAATGAAACATAGGCTATTAATGTAACTTTGACTCCACAGTGTTAGGGGGAGGAAAAAATTTGAATTGCCAGTTTTAGATAAAGTAAGCTGTACTCATGCAACATCCAGATGGTAATATATAGATCACTGAAAATTCCTTTTTTTTTTTTGGTACCAGGGATCAAACTCACTACCTCGTGCTTGCCAGGTAGGCACATGTGCCATTGAGCTAAATCTCTGTGAAAATTACATTTCAGAAGAAAGTTCTGAAGTAGAAGAACTAGAATTATGAACTAGAAGATAGGAATTTAGGAGTCACAACACAAAAGTATCACCTGATGTAAAAGAGTGAATGAATTCAGGAAGGAAGAAGATCAAGTTAAAAATAAAGAGCAGAGCTTCAGAGCAAGATTTTAAGACCACCAGCTTTTGGTCAAGAGAAAATGTATATGTTGGTTTTGATGAGGTTATTGACCATGTGTTTACTAATGAATATTTAAAAGGTTTTTGGCCATATTGTCCAGTATTAAGTATTCATATTTAGTTCAGGGTAAGACATAAAAAACAGATGTAAGACATATGTTTACTTCATTCTTACTGTTATGCCTTTAGAATGTTTTTGAAAGCATAATGAGTTTGTACTCACACAGCACATAGTTAGGTTTTATCTTATAAAATGCATTTAACTAAAATAAATTTCTGCTGGCATTTTTCCTCCTAAAGTAAAAGTAAAGATGTAAAAACATGGAAAATGTGAAGAAGACATAAAGGAAATTATTCTGAGAAGACATTTAAAATTCTTAAAATGCAGACATTGGCAGAAAAATACAACAGAAGGGATTCAGCTATATGTAAACTTTGTAATCTATCCAGCTAAAATATTAATTTTGATATTAAACTGACAGGAAGATTCAGAGATTTCCTGAACTCTTAGCAGAAGTCCAAACCACTATTAAAATGTATGTACTTTGATTGCTGGAGTAAATACCATAACCAAGGAGTTTAAAGCATTTTCAAAATCAAGACATGCCAGCACTGCCTACAAAACTAAATTATTTTCACACTTCAGAAACTGCACCTGGTGCACCATTCACTAGTAAGTAAAAAGAATAAGGAGTAACTAGTACTCAGCTCCAGCTGGGCTTGGAAATCATTATCCAAAACCTAATCCAACAGCTGCTTGAAAATTAGAATTAGCAATGCTGAAAACTTCCTGTTATTTCATTGTAGTTTGATGCACATCATATTGTAGAGCAGAGGTTCTCAATATGACAATGCACCAGAATTAGCTGGGGTGTTTGTTAAAATATAGATTACTGCCTTCCCACCTTTACTAGTTACTAATTCAGGGGCCAAGAATTTAATGTCCCAGGTGACAGTGAGAATAATGGTCCAGAAACTTAAGAATCAATATTCTATTTTTATGTTTCACAGTGTTGAACATTTTTTATGTATTTTTGGCTATTTGTAGAATAGCCAAATACTGAGAAGTATTTATTCATTTCACTTGCCCATTTTTTGATTGGGTCTTTTATTAGGGAGAGTCTAGTATTTTTGAGTTGTTTGTATAATCTAGATATTATTCTATCCAAGGGATAGTTAGCAAAAAGTTTTCTCATTGTTTAGGTTTTCTATTCACTCTGTGGTTGCTTACTTTGCTGTGCAGAAGCTTTTTCATTTGACATAATCTCATTTGTTGATTCTTAATGCAATTCTTGTGCAATTGGGATTCTGTTCAAACAGACCTTCCCTGTGCCTTTGTCGTCAAAAGTTTTACCTTCCAGCAGATTGTGTTTCTGTTTAACATTTAGATCTGTGATCCATTTTGATGTTTAGCACATGCTGAAAAGTATAGATCTAAATTCTGTTTTTTTCGTATGGATAGCCACTTTGCCCACCACCATTTATTAAAGGGGCTATCTTTTCTCTAATGTGTGTTTTTGGTCCCTTAGTCAAAGATCAGAGAGCTGAATATTCCTGGGGTTGTTTCTGCATTCTCTGTTCTGTTCCATTGATCCACATCTCTTTTTGTACGAGTACCATGCTGTTTTATTACTGTGACTTTGTAGCATAACTTCAATTGCAAGATTTTGATGCCTCCCTTCTTTGCTCTTATTATCCAGGATTGCTTTGCTGTACTGAGTCTCTTAATGTTCCATATGAATCTTTGGATTATTTTCTCTAGTTCTGGGAGGGATGCTCTTGGTATTTTGATTGGGATTCTGTTAACTCTGTATGCTGGTTTTGGAAGTATGGCCATTTTTACTATATTGAGAACGCAGTTTTTTATTTGAAGAAACAACCAACAGAATAGCTGTGTTTATTCTGACTCGGGTACTTGGCAGATACTTTCTAAAAAATGAACAGTGAACTTGTCACTTTAAGCAAAACAACTCACAATATTAGTTGCCAATTATAAGAATTTTTAAAAACTTCTATCTGCCACCATGAACGTGACAGCTTCCCAGAATTTAAGACTTTTCTGATAAGATTGGCTGTGATATGCTGTGATTCTTTAAAAATATATAGTTAAATGTATTATAATTTGGAGCCTGCATCACTCCATGAACCAGTACTTTTATGATGGTATTGTAAAATAGATCAATAAAGCATTCTGTGTTTGTTGATGAGGACGAACAGTATACTTTCATTAATATGGCTTTCTGTCACATTGCATTACCTTTTAAGGAATTAACATATACTGAATTTTAGCATAGTGTCAAAAAAAGTATAATCTCAATGATCTGAAAGGTTGTTAAATACATCTTTTCCCAGTTGTATTTATAAGAATCTAATTTTCTTCATAGATTTAAACTCAAATAGTAAGTGGTAATATTTTGAGTGGAGAAGCAAATGTGAGAATCTAATTATTTTGTGTTGAGCCAGACATTTAAAAAGATTTGTAAAAATTGAAAGTAATGTCGCTAATTATTTTTTTGTTTCAGAAATATAACTTTTTCACAAACTTGTCGTTTTTGCTAACATGCTTTCTTATGTTTGAAGTAATTACCTGTTAAGTTTCCCCAGTACCAGGAATTGAACCCAGACCTCTGCAGTGAGCTACATCCACTGGCCTTTAAAAAAAATTTTTATTTTGAGACAAGGGTCTTGATAAATTGCCCAGCCTGATCTCAAACTTTAGGTCCTTTTGCCTCAGCTTTCCAGAGAGCTAGGATTACAGGTATGAGTATAGGCATGCATGCCACACTTGTTTATTTTTTGGAATAGGGTCTCATCGTGAAGCGTATGATGGCTTCACTCTCCATCCTTTTGCCTCAACCTCCTGAGTGTTGGAATTGCACAAAGTTCAAGAACTAGTGGTTGATAGACTATAATTCATATTCCCAGCATAATGATTAATACATTGTGCTGTAGCCTTTGCTCATCTGTCTTTACATTGTCCTTAGACCTCTTGTACTTGAAGCTTACCGAGACTCACTTCTGGCCAAGGGTGCACTGTTCAATATTGTGCCTCCAAACACTTCGCTCATGCTTTTCCCTATTCCTACAATGTTTCTTATTTTGTCTACTCAGGAAATAATATCTTGCCTTCCTTAGTTACCTCCTTTAATCTTTTTATAACAATCTTTTTGTTTGTTTTGTTTGGTGATTTTTGCTTTTTTTTTTTGTACCTGGGATCGAACTCAGGATCGCTTACTTGCTAAGCAAGCGCTTATGCCGCTGAGCTAAATCCCTGGCATAACAGTCTTTTTTTTTTAAAGAACCTATCTTACCTTGTATAAACCTGTTTTGTTTTGTTTTTTAACAAGGTCTTACTATGTTACACACGCTGGCCCTGAACTTTTTAAGTTTACCTCTTAAAGATGAATAGCTGGGTCAATTACAGTAGCACTATTTATAATAGTTAAATCTTGAGAGCAGCCTATATGTCATATCAGCAGATGAATGGGTAAATAAAATGCATTTATGCACAATGGAATATTGCTCTGCTATAAAGAAGGATACATGAGTCATTTGTAGGAAAATGGATACACCTTGAAATCATGTTAACTGAAATCATATACAAGCTTAAATATTACATAGTTGCTCTTATAGGAGAAACTCAAATTATAAATAAAGAGCAAAATAAAAGGCAGATAATAAGAAACAAGTAGATAAATCTTTTTCATATGGGAAGATCAGAATTGGAGGGGAATGGAAGGGATGAAAGAGAACTGAGATGTGTTATATACATGTACCAGTCTTCGAAAGGAATGTAATCACTATATACTGCAAATATGCAGTAAAAAAATGAAAACTGGAAAAAATAAGTTTTTGTTGATAATAGAGAAATTAATGTCATAGTTTTAGGAATTTTGTGGTTATGTGCCAGGGGTTCCTTGGCTTCAGCTCTCAGGTTACCAGTTATTTAATACACATTATTACTGAATTTCTTAGGTTGCTAAAAGAATGTTGTAACTAATATAAGAATCTCACATTTATGTTAGAAATAACTATAAAATCTGTCATCAAATTTGGCAAGTACATTAAGCAGACTATAACTTACATTTTAATTTAGTAACCTTAGTGGTAAAAAGAGAAGAATTATATTGGGAGTTATTGCATTGATAGGATATTTTACAACTACTTTAATATTCTTACCTAATATATTTTCAGTGCTGTTTTATCAGTCAGATTGTTTTGCAGGAAAATTTGGTTTTTATTTTATATCGTGTTTTTATTATTATTAGGAATTAATGTATTAGGTGTGATAGAATTACAGTGAAATATTTACATTTAAAAATGTATTAAAGACACATTGCCATTAATCTCCCTCAGAATACTCTCCCTTGCTTCAAACACACTTATCCCATTGTTCTTGCCACTTTCTTTTTTCTTTTTTTTAGATTTTTGGGGGGGGGTACTGGAGGTCGAACTCATGACTGCACACTTGCAAGGCAGGTGCTTACGCCGCTGGGCTAAATCCCCAGCCCAATTCTTGCCACTTTCTGAAGCAGTTCTCTAAGTCCTCTTCTATGAGTATCTTTATAAAGTGATCAAAAGTAACTGAGTGCTGCTGCTGCTGCTGCTGCTGCTGCTGCTGCTGCTGCTGCTGCTGCTGCTGCTGCTGGGACCATGTGTTGTAATCCCACCTTGTGAGAGCATTAGGGTATGTCCTTATCCACTTGATTACAGATACCACTGTGTGACTTCTGGCTCCTCCTCAAAGTCAGAACAGCCAGGAAGGGCGAACATTTTAATCAAGTCAGGATAGCACAGCAGCTATGACAGCACACCTGAAGACACTCAGAAAAAAATACTACCAGAACTGCTTCAGAAAGGGGCAAGAATGATGCGATACATGTATGTGAAATTAAGGGGATTACTTTGAAAGGGATTATTGACAATGTATCTTTTACTATAATAGCTTTCACCTCAGTTTTTAATCACACCTCATATAGTTGGCAGGAAAGCATAATATACATGTAAAATATGTATCTGCATGGCCCTAGAAAAAGTCCTTATACATGGAAGCACTCAAAGATTTAAAGAAACTAAGAATAAATGAGTTTTATAAACCGTTGTTCTGGATTTAAAAAGTGTTCAATTTAACACTAGCTGAATTAAATCAGCATGGTGCTGAGTGTAGATGGCCCACCTGAGGAAAGTTGCCAGCATAAATAGACACATGGAGAAGAAGAGCTAGGCGTTGTGGGTTCTCCTAAATGTTGCTATTTCGAGCTGTTGGTTCTCCTGGAGGAGCTTGTCATGCTTGCTTCCCCAATGTGAATTCGACCATTGTCATCAGAGGAGCTTTGGACCTTGTCAGTGAGAGTGGCTGTGGCTCACCTTGGGGGAGCTGTGTACCTTACATTGAGCATCGCTTCCTGGCTCTGGAGGGGAAGACGTGTGCTGTTTAATCTCCAGGAGAAGCTTGTCACACTGGCTTTCTAGCATGTACTCCACTGTTCTCATGGTCAGAGGAGCTCAGGACCTCCTTGTTGCTGAGGATGGCTGTGGTACTTTTCAAGGGAGCCCTGGTCCTTATTTTGAGCATGACTTCTCAGCTACAGTATAGAACCCTCAACCTACCAGAACAGCTCCTTCATCCCACTGGCATAGACTTTCTACCTTCCACTGCTGACCTTTGGGCCTTCCCAGCACAGATCTATAAAATGGTGTAAGTCCTTGTCATGGATTCTAGGTCTACAGCTGGACTCAGGCAGGACATTGCTGTGGGATCCAGGCACTTGGCTGAATATTCTGGGTCTTTAGTGTTGTGGACAGATTTCCTGCATTATCTGTGTTTAACTCTGGGTGACCTTCATAAAATAATATTATAAATTCTGTGTCCTGATTGTAATTGTTCTTCTCATAACCCCTGACTACAACAACCATCTAGTATTTCTGAAACACTTTTAATATTACTGTTATTAATATGAACTCATTGTATAAGATCTAAATATTTTTGTGCTTTTTTAGGTTCACATACTACAAATTAGCCGTTTTGTTTTTCTGAGACAGTGTCTTGCTGTGTAGGGTAGGTGGCCTGAATTCAGACTCTTCCTGCTTCAGCTTACTGAATATTGGGATTACACTTGTGAACCACTACGCCTGACTAGTCATTTTAAAGTGAATTTTGCTGGGGCGTTAGCTCAGTGGTTTAAGTGCTTGCCTGGCAAGTGCAAGGTCTTGAGTTAGATACCCATACCAAAACAAAACGAAACAACCCACTAAAGTGAATTTTAGTGGCATTTAATAAATTCATAGTATTATACAACCACCAGCTGTATACCAAAGGAAACCTCATAACCATTAAGCAGGTGCTCCTAATCCTTCCTCTCTCATCCCGAGAACCAAAATCTGTTTCTATGGATTTAACAATTCTGCTATTTTGTATAACATGTGGCCTTTAGTATCTGACTGCTTTCACTTAATATTAAGGTTCATCCATATTGTAGCTTGTATCAATACTTTGCTCCTTTGTTTGTTTTTGCAGTACTGTGGGTAGAACCCAGTGACCCTCTACTATCAACTACATACACCAGCCCCTTTTTAAGTTTTTATTTGAGATAGGCCTTACTAAGTTGCCCAGGTAGGAACAAACTTGAGACCTTTCTGCCTCAGCCTTCTGAATAGATACGAGGTTACAGGTGTATACTACCATACTTAGGAGTACTTTACTCCTTTTTAAGGTCAAGTAACATTTTGCTGTACTTGTATACTGAAATTAGTTTATTAGTTTATTCATTCATCTGTTGGTAGATGTTTGGGTTTTTTCACCTTTTGACTATAAGTATGTGCTTATACTTTTCCAGTATTTCCAGAGTGGTTTTTTTGTTTGTTTTTGATTTATACCTAGGAATGGAATTGCTAAGTCAGATTCTGTATTTAACTTTTTGAGAAGCCCCCAAACTGTCTTTAATCATACATGTACCATCTTATATTTCTCTAGCAATGTTGTTTTTCTTTAATTATAGCCATTCGAGTGAGTGTGAGTAGTAATTATGTTGTGGTTTTGAATTGCATTTCCCCAATGAATAAGTATATGTTAAACATCTTTTAATGTGGTTTTGCTATTTGTATGCCTTTGATTATTGGACACTCTTCTGGTGTATGCATATGGTATGAAAAATTTATTCCTCAGTCTTGTTTTATTGTATATCATACATTTTGATATGTTTTATTTTCACTTTCATTCATTTCAGTGTATTTTTAAGCTTTATTTGGAAGAAGTTTTGTTTTGCATTTGTTTTCTTTTTGTACATTTTTTACAATTTTTGATTTATTTTTTGCATGTTTTGAGTTTAAAATCTTTATAATTTTTTATGGTTTATTTTTATGCATTTCATTATATAAATACTACTTAATGGTTTGTTGCCATCATTTAACAAAGTGAAGTATAGAAACCTAACCTCCACTTTATGTTCCTCTATTCTCCTGTTTACAGTATTATCATCTTAAACATGTATTCTACATACATTTAAAACCACATCACACAGTATCATAATTTTTGCTTTATCTGTCAAACATACTTGGAAAAACTCAAAAGAAGCTCATTATATTAATCCATATTTTACTCTTTCCATTTTTGTTATTTCTTATGTTTTAAAGTTTCTTCTTTTATCCTTTCTGCTGAGAGAACTTTTATTTTATTTGGTACTGCGAATTGAACTTAGGACCTTGTACTTGCCAAGTGAGTGCTTATGCTGCTGGGCTACCCAACCCCCTTACAGAACTTTATTCAGTCAGTCTTTTAGGGTAATTCAGCTTGTAATAAATCTTAATTTTCTTCCAGATGAAGTATTTTCTCATTCATTCTGGAGAATTGTTTTCTCTGGATATAGGGTGCTTTTACTTCACCACTTGAGAAATAATGTACACTTCTTGTGGCTTCGTGGTTTCTAAGGAGAAATATGCTGTTATTCCAGTTTTTCTTCAACAGACTTCATTTTCTGTAGTTGCTTTCAAGATTTTTTTTTCCCAGAAATTTAATTATGGTCTGTCATGGCCTACATAGATATTTTTGGTTTCTATCTTACGTGGAATTCATTCAGCTTCTTGAATCAATATGTCAATGCTCTTGACAATTGTGCCAAGTTTTCAGCCAGCATTCCCTTGAGTATCTTTCAGCCCTGTTCTCCTGTCCTGTCCTTCAAAGACTCTTTTAACACCAATGTTAGATCTTTTCATTACAACACACAGTTCCTGGAGGCTACCTTTGTTGCTGGTTTCTTTTTCTGCTTATTTTCCTCCTGCTATTCAAATTGGGTAACTTCTTTTGTCTTGTCTTCTGGTTCACTAGGCTTTTCTCACACATCCCTTCCATTCTGCTGTTGAATCCATTCATTCATTGAGCTTTATACTTTAGCAATTGTATTTTTGGGTTCTAAAATTTCCCTTTGTTTCTTGTTTATGTGTTTCATTTCTATACTGATTTGCTGAGGCTTTTTGTTTTTCATTTGGTACAAGACTGTTCATTTATTAAAGCATTGAATAATTATATGACCAAGACATCATCTTTATGTCATGTTTTTTGATTGATTGCGATCCTACTGGTTCTTGTTACAATGAGCAGTATTTGATTTAAACCTGAATACTTTTGTGTTACGAGTTTATTATTTAAATTTTGTTTTAGTTAGTCTTTTCTGATAGCACTCTGACAAAAGGAGGAGGGGAGGCACTGCTGTGTTACTGCCAAGTGGAGGTTGAAGTCCAGTTTCCCAGTGGCCTCTTATCAGCTCCCATTGTTACTGTGGTGCCAGGGTAAATGTGGCTTCATTACTCCAGGTGACGGCCAGGCCAAGGGTCCTGACTATCTATTAGATCTCCTCTGACACCATCAAATGGGGAGGAGAAGGCTACTCTCATTACTTAGTGTGAAAGTGGAAGTTCGGACTCCTTAATTACTCTTTTTTGAGACTGCAGAGGTGCCTTGTTTCCTGCTCCCTGGGATTAAAGTCCTGACTCCTCACTTGGCCTCCTCTGTCTCTAAGTCTTGTGTACCTTATTATGTCTTACGAGGGTTGACATCTTGGCTGCCCACTTGGTCTGTAGTGGTGGAGGTGGGACTTTTTTTTTTTCCCTGTAGAATTTAGCTAAAGGTAGAATGACTGTTACCTACAAGTTCTTTACCATATGTATGTATTCGTCTCCTGATCTGTTGGCTAGAAAGAGCTAGTGTTAGTCTGTGGTTCTTTCTAGTTTGTCTCTTCTGTACCTCCAAGTCTGGGCTAAATTAAGCAAAAAGAAAACTTAGAGAACCCATATTGTGTTGTTTTTTTCTTGTGTCCCCATGTCCCAGCTAGACTCCCTTCTGTCCACCTTTTAGAGATTGTTTAACAGAAAATGTACAGGGTATTTAGTTGTATTTTGCAGAAAGAATGAGTCTGTTTTTTTTTTTTTTTTTTTTTGGTACCGGGGATCGAACTCACGACCTCGCGCTTGTCAGGCAGGCGCTTAAGCCACTGAGCTAAATCTCCGGCCCGAGTCTGTTTTCTTAAGACATTATACACTTTTTTATAAGATGATCCAAATTAACTATAACTATACATTTTAATGATAATACATGTATCCCTTGTTGGTTACCTGGAAACCACACAACAAATCATTTACCAGTGTTGAGAATCCCTCCCTCAGCCTTGAGTGTAAAAATTTATTTTGTCAGTCTCCATAGTGATTAGTTCAAAAAGATTATTTCAGGTAAATAAAACTTATAGGAAGATGATGTATACAATCAGATAACTATTAAATTCACAATTATTAAAAAGTATTACTTCATGATCAAATAATGTCTAACTAGATAAGTACATTGTCAGTAAGATGCTGAAGAATTTAACAGCCTCAGAATACCTTTCTTTTAATTCAGCTTTGTTGCTTCTCATTGTGTATACATTGTCTAGGGAATAAATTGCTGTTCAGAGCAGTATTTGGAAATACACACTAATCAAGACTTATCCCTAAAAATTTATGAGTAGAAACTTTAATTCTGATACACTATATTGTATCTAGTGCTGCAGTAGGCACAGCTGCCAGGAAGTCTGCAGTCATGGGCCCGGCACCCCTCAGCCATGGGCATTTCTTCGATAGGCACTATTGGTTTCCTCTCTGAATTTTTTTTCTCCTTTAATCTGTACTTGCAATTAAATTTTTTCTAAAACTTAATGACTTTTAAAAGATTATTAATAATTCCCCATCTTAGCCATTTTCTTTTGAGTGGTAGTTAACCTGTGGTCAAGGACCCCCTTGCCTATAATTGAGATCTAAGAGAAATCCATAAAACACACAAGACAACTCTTATATTTGTTAGTAATGTACCGCATGGAAAGATTCATCCAAAGTCAGAAATGTGCCGCCATCACCAGGAACCTAATGGAGCTCCAGTTGCCATGGAGTTAGTGTTAGCCTTCACTGTTGGAAATCAGTGCCGGAGGTGCCTGCCCTGCCAGCAGTTTCCTTCCCGAGAGTATGCCTCGTGTCGTCTGTGAGCTGTACACTTGTGGGGTTTCTGAAATAAGTAGCGTAGCAGACTCTTGATGATTTTTTATTCCCACACAAAGAAAACTACATCAAAATGTATCTAAGTACCGTACATACACTACCTAGATTCTTTAAGCGCACTACAGATGCCCCGTAACTAATGCGCCATTCCCAGTGATTTAAAGGGGCCTCAGAAAAAGCTGTACTAACTAGATGTAGAGCACCAGTGGGGAAACAACCCTGCAAATATGGATTACTACTTACTTATTTAGTAAGTAAAGAGTGTGGCCTCACACAAGCAACAGCTTCCTGGTAGAACTCCAAAGCGGAACCCAACACATGGGATTGATCAAATTAAAAAGCTTCTGCATAGCCAAGAAAGCCGACAGACTGAAGAGATGACCTACAGAATGAGAAAAATGTTTGCTGACTACTCATCAGATAAAGGATTAATATCCACAATACACAAAGAATTAAAAAATAAAACTAACATCAAAAAAGGAGCAATCCAATTTTAAAAATCAGGAGATGGTCTGAATAGACATCTCAAATGTACAAATGCCCAGTAGATACATGAAAAATGTTCAGTATCTTTAGCTATCAGGAAAATGCACATTAGAACTATGGTGAAATTCCATCTCTTCCCTGTTAAAATGACTATCATTTTTTTAAAGAGAAAAAAGTGTCAAAATAGCTTAGTAGGAGAGTTACAATAATTAATACATTGCATATTTTTGTCTTCATTGTAGTTACTCAGAACACAAGATATAGGCATGTTACCTTGTCCAAATAATGTTAGCACAAACCTTTCTTTTCAATGAACTAACAGCAACTAGCTGTATAACTTTAACTATCTTGTGTATAAATATATTTTTTTCATTTCCCCTTTCTTCCTTTTCCCTTTCCCCCATCACAGTTTGTCTTTTCTTTTGAGCAATTTTTTCCCAATTCATAATATCTATTGTACACTTTGGATCTTATTTACTTGTTCAGCTTCTCACACTAGTGAGACATGATATTTACACATATGTTTACACTGATTTATTTCACTTAAGGGCGTGATCTTTAGTTGCATCCATTTACCTATAAAAATTTCCAGTTTATCTTTATGACTGAATAGTATTCCATTATTTAAAAAGCCACATCTTTTCTGTCTTAAAATGACTGGCATTAAAAATAATAACAACAAAATAATAGATGCTGGCAAGAATGTAGAGGAAAAAGCATTTATGTACTATCAGTAGGAATGTAAATTAGTACGGTCACTATGGTACAGTACAGTCACATTAGTATGGTGCGGAGGTTCCTCACAAAACAAAAACCACCTCATGTTCCAGCTAGCAAGGTATCTGAAGAAAATGAAAGCAGCGTACAGAAGAGATACTGTGTACCCATGTTTACTGCAGCTCTATTCACAATAACTAAGACAAGGAATTAGCCTAGGTATGTCAAAATATGACATATGCGTACAATGGGGTACTCAGCCACAAAGAACAAACTCCTTTCATTTGCAGGAAAATGGATGGAACTGGAGAACATCATGTTAAGCAAAATAAGCTAGACACAGAAAAACAAATACCGTGTGTTTTCTGTCACACCTGGTATCCGGAAGAAAAAGGATGACCTGAAAGTAGAAGAGGGATTATAGGAGGTGAGGAGTAGAGAGAGGGCAGGGCGGAAGGATGGACACAGAGGGACATGATTATGAATACATGGTCTATTAATGTATACAATTACTATGTATTTATAATGATAATAAAAACATCTGGCTATGGGTCAGCACTCTTATGATTTTAAGTATTGTCACAGGGAAAGATAATCTACCACCAACAGTAGTAACCATTATTCAAATGAGAGTTTATTTCATAGCTATTGCTAACAAAAAAATTGCTTACTTTTCCACACTGTATTTGCCTTTTTATATAGTCTTAGAACTAACCCTATTAATAATCATCCTGTGTATTTAGTCAAAAGTAAAACACTTGAAAAATAGAAAATGCATAGAAGTATATTATTTGAATAAGGAAGGTAGTGAGGTATTTGTAGCTCCCCATAATTTAAGAGAGTTTTGAACTGTGTGAAACATATAATTTGTATAATTTGATGTGTATAATAGAACATGAGTAAAAGTAACTTTTAACCAGTTGTAGCACACTCCCAGCATCCTTAGAGGCTGATGCAGCCTGGGCAACTTGAGGACTCAGCAAGACGCTGTTTAAGAATTTAAAAAGGACTAAAGATGTCACTCAGGATAAAGGCCCTGAGTTAATTCTCAATTCCCAGTACCCCCCCACACAGGTTAAAATTACTTTTAAAAAAATATATTAGTTGAACTGCCAGAATTTTAACACAGTTATGAGATAAAAAAGATAATAACTTTTAAAATACATTTATTTATTTATTTTTGGTGCCTGGAATCAAACTCAGGACCTTATGCTTGCCAGGCAGGCACTTTGCCACTGAGCTATATCCCCGGCTATACTTGTTATAATTGTTAATTTCACAGGCCCAATAAGTATTTGTTGAATGAAGACAATTTCCAAATCCAATGTGACACATAACATGTTATCTTGATTTATAAGTTTATTTATAAAGCAGTGTCACTTTAAAAAAGTGTGATACATACTTCTTAAAAGTCTTTCCTGACACTTTTTTTTTGTTTTTCTTAGCCTTAGGTGATCTTTTTTCAGCTGTCTTTTAAGAGTTTCTTAAGCTTTTGTCCTGGGATTTCTCTCCATGCTATGTATTCTAGGCTTTCTAAGCAGTTTATCCATTTTGGTGGTTTTTCCCAGACATCTGTTTTCTACTTGGACCTTTATTTCTTACCACTAGACCTATTTGCACATTTACCCACCTGACATCTCCAGGTCTTCCAAGGCAGTCCAGGAATGTGCTCACCATTAAGCTAGTTATCTCGCTTTCCCTGTCCCACCACCCAGAAAAGAGCATGTGCGTTTGCATAGCAGTGTATAATGCATACTCTAACCTATCCTGTATGTGCTTGTCCTCTTGTTTTGAAAGGCACAGTGCCAGCAAGTAGCAGGCCTGGAATCTTTCACTGAAATCTAACTGTGAATCCTCAGCTCAAAATGCATTCTGTAATGTGAATTCTAAACTAACATGTAAGATGCATGCTCCTGAACTAAAATATAAGATGCATGTTCTAACAGTATTTGAAGCCTGAATTGTAAAGTTGTACCATATTGCTTTTTGATGTTACTGTGTTAAATTGCCAACAGAGGCGTGGGACACTAATAACCACATGTATGATGTAAAATTGCAATTAGATAGATACAGTGAGACATAGATAGCATAAAATAGATACAGCTATATTTTTATTTATTTATTTGGTCCTGGGGATCAAACTCAGGATGTGACGCTTGCCAAGCAGGCGCTTGTGCCACTGAACTAAACCCCCGGACCTACAATATTTTTTAAAAAATGATTTGAGCTCACTGGGGAGGTAAGGTAATGTTTTCCTGGCAAGTAGTAATTGAACTGAAATGCAAAGGCTGAATGTAGTTGTTTTAGAAGAAAGGAAGAGTGTAAAAAGGAAGATGAGGCAACTTGTACAAAGATCTGGTGATAGGGAAGGCACACACCAGATGTGAACAAGTATACTTGTCCAAAGTAATTAGTGCGTTCTTGGAGACCCCCGCGTTTTCCTTGTCTTTGTGCTTCCTTACTCTACAAAAAGGTTTGAAACTGATATTTACATTATATAGAGAAAAGTAAAATCCTTGAAACCACATAGTAGACAGTGATTTGAAGTAGAGGAACCAGGAAATTTAAATAAACTGGGAGTGAACACTTGCCAGTTGTAGGCCCTGCACTTTGGGAGGGTGATGCAGAAGGATCATCACAAAGTAAACCCCATCTCAAAATAGAATAATGTGCAGTAGGGTAGAGCACCCTTCTATTTAATCCCTGCTATTCTCTGTCCCCTAAAAAATAGCCAGGACTTGTCTGTCACCAATAGGTAACACTCAAGAAGTTTCATGGTGAGGGTGTTTTTCTCTTCTTATTGTCACGCTAGCCTTTATAGTCACTGCCCTGATAACTTTTGATAAAGCAGGAAATTAATCTAATAAATTTCAAAATATTTACTTAAATTATATGTGATTTCTCTCTCTCTTTTTTTTTTTCTTCCAGATACCAGGGATTGAACTCATGACCTCATGTTTGCCAAGCAGGCGCTTATGCCACTGAGCTAAATCCCTGGCCCTTGTGATTTCTTTTCTAAGTGCATTTTTTTTACTGTGAAGTTTACTATTCCATGTAATGTCTTTATATTTAAAAATTCATTCAGACCACAGAAATTCTTTTAGAATGTAAAGTGATTTTTGAGCCACTGAAGTACTCTCTAGTCTCTGTTGTTCTAAACTCAAGGATTCTGTACTTTTGTTATTGATATGTGAATGTATTATCCTTCAAACATAATTCTAAAGCTATCAAAACTTTCCTTCACCTGCTCTTACTCAGTTCTCAAATAGGAAAACTATGTCATAGTTAAAGCTGTTTCAGAATCAACTAGATCAATCCTCCTAAAATCTTAAGCAATTTGCTCATATTTCCTGTATGCTTTGATCTTTGCTTTTGTTTTTACTTTTATGTTTGTCTTTCCTTATCATGGTCCAGCATTCAATGTTCTTAAGTTTCATAGTGTTATTAAAAACTAGCCAGGTATGGTGGCACACACCTGTAATCCAAGCATCTAGGAGGGTGATACAGGAGGATTGCAAATTCAAGTCCCAGCTAGGCAAATTAGCAAGCTTAGCAAGACCTTAACTCAAGAGGTTGGGAATACAGTTCAGTGCAAAGGTCCTGGGTCAATCCCCAGTATCTGGGGGAAAACAGAAACTTAGTTCCCGTCTTTTTCTCTGCAGAAAGGGCTTTCGCAAGACATGAAGTTCGAGAAAGTGAGCAGCGACATACACTGGATGGACCTCGGCAAGATGCAGCTTTAGATGAGGAAGAAGACATGGTGATCATTTATAACAGAGTTCCCAAAACTGCAAGCACCTCATTTACAAATATCGCCTATGACCTGTGTGCAAAGAATAAATACCATGTTCTTCACATCAACACTACCAAAAATAATCCAGTGATGTCATTGCAAGATCAGGTAATTACGACTTAGGGAATGCACAGATGCTTTCTTATACATTCTCAAATTTTATATCTCAAAGGGATAAAGTATTTTAAAAGGAATATGGGTGCTGATTTCAGTAAGCATTTTACAGGAAAAAGCAAACCAATTCTTGTGTAATTCTACATCCTTCACAGTATTTGACACATTTCCATGCATATATGTTCAAGAACTTGTAAAGTAAATGAATTAATAACAAGTTTTTGAAAAAAAATTTTATATTCAGAAGTAGCATTTTTAAGAAAATGAAGTATTTTTGCCAAGATAGCCTGCAATAAAAATTATTATATTGTTTCAATTTATGATAGAGAAATATGTTTTGAATACTTGTAACTCAATTCTGTGACTAACTTCCCAAATCTCTTTAATCATATTATTTAAATAATAATCCAAGCCGCCTGAAGAACTGGAATTGTGGCTTATGTCTTTAGCATAATCTTGCTTTTTAAATTCTCAAGAAATTTTAAGATCAACAGATGGATAGATAATGCTATGATTTGCTTGTAAGAAAAATGAAGGAAATTATGAAATCAAGTTTTCTCATCTCTTTAGTAGCAGTAGCCCACATTTCTCCCACACCCAGAGTTTTGACTATAATTAAAGTTATGTTTGTAAATATTGAAGGGAATGGGAATTAGACTCTATGAGGAAAAAAAGATAATATTTGAAAATACTATATAGTTTCAAATGCCATATTCGAGTAGCTTTTTATAAATTATTTATTATAAATTATTTATTACAAATTTTACTGTAACTGGTATTTATCTGTTTGAAAACAGCTGAAATTGTTTTATTGTTAGAATTGACTGTTTTCCCACAATTAAGCATAAGTATAGATTATACACTGAAGCAAGAGAATAACTCTGATGCATGAGGTTAAGGCAGACCTTTTGGCTAGAGAGCTGTTTATGAAGGCTAATGGTATGTGTCATATCATCTGCCTGTATGATTCTTGGCTCACTGCAGGATCCTTGATTACTCTTTTTCAAAGAACCAAAAATACACATCTATCAGCCAGACCAAATAATTGTTGTGTAAATGAGAAGAAACATGAACTTTTTTAGCTAAGTGGCTCATAAAACCTATTCATTATGTAATACTGTGTAGCTCAAGGCAAGCATCTTTAATATTCTGTTTTATACAGTATGTGGAAGATTTTAAATTTTCCATTATTCCCTTTCGTAATTCACCTTTGTTTAAAAGGAACATGCTTCAATGTTCACATAATTTCAGATCTCAGCAGTATTTTCTAGAAAAATGTTAGCTTGTTTGTCCAATTTTTAGAGTTATTTTGTGTCTAGCATTATAAAATTTTCTGGCAGCGACAAGATATCTGGCAATGACATCAACCTTTTTTTCCATGAAATATAGATCTGCAGAAGCTTACCACATATAACATTTATAGGTGTCGTGTAGCAGTACATTTTCCCAGTTGAATTTGGATAAGATAAAGCTTCTGTTTTTCTTTCAATAGCTTGTTAGTTATGTATAGGCAAAAGGAGACACATAAGTGCTGTTGTTAAAGCAGTTTGATTACATAATGTGTAACATTTAAAACATTTGTGTAGAGCAGAGTTGAAGAGTAGTCTTAATCATTAGCTGACACACTTCCAAAACTCAGCTGGTAGTTGAAAACATGGTACAAGTGGCTTGAATAGAAGATACTATCTAATATGCAATATCTGCAATTTACTTATGTGTTGTTATATATAAAAACAGTTTTTCAAATCAAATCCTATTTATAGGTTATTTTACTTCGCCTGATGATATATTAGATAGCATTTTTATTTTCCTTTGAATCCAGTAAGCTTTATCTGAATGTAAACTTTTATTATTCTTTATTATCAACATGGGAATTTCTTTTAATTCAAAATAATGTGGTTTAAAATAATGTAGGGCCAGGGATTTAGCTCAGCTGCATAAGCTCCTGTCTTGCAAGCGTGTGGTCATGAGTTCGATCCCTGGTACCAAAAATAATAATAATAATAATAATAATAATAATAATGTAATAATTACCATCATTAGCTCTGAACCAGTTTTAAGATGTCATTCTTCTAAATCAAAAACTATGTAATATAAGAATGTACAAGGAAGCAAAAACTATAGAAACGAGTTTGTTGGGTACTGGAAGTTGTAACAGTAAGACACTATAACAGAGTCCAAATTATAAAACAGGCAGGAACAAGCTTTCTTGCTTTTATCACTTCCCTGAAAAATAAATCAGTAACCTCAGAAATGCAAGAATACTGCCACTTGGTTAACAGCAGCTTCCTAAAGAATGTACGTAGTTATTCACTATATTTGCTTTCTCCAGTTCCTCGTCAGAACAACACTTTTTTTCCCCCCGAGGTAAGAATAACATCCGAGTTCTTGTCAGAAACAAAACTTCTCAGAGCAACACTTTTGAGGAATGCTTTCAGCATATACTACGTATGCTAATTATTAGTTAAAATGCAGATTCTGATTCAGAGGTGCCAAGATAGAGCCTGATACTCTCATTTCTAAAACTCTTCCATTTAATGCCAAAACTGATGCTGCTGGTTCTTAAACCATAGTTTGAGCAGCAGTGATCTAGAACATGGTTCTTGGTGAGGACAGAAAAAGATGCTTATTCTTCCCCAGAAGATTTACTTAGCTTTAAATTCATATTCCTGTTTCTGCTTTAAAATCCAAGTTCCTTACCTAGACCAAGTCTCGTTCTAATCCAATCTTTGCCCAGTATTCTTGCCTTCTGTTGATTATATATACTACTTCAAGGCCTCTGCACTTACATTTCCCTTTATTTATTTATTTATTTATTTATTTATTTTTAAATTTTTTGTACCAGGGATCAAACTCATGACCTTGCGCTTGCCAAGCAGGCACCTATGCCGCTGAACTAAATCCTTGGCCCACATTTCCCTTTAGAATATCTCTCCTGCCTTCTCCCTTATTTGGCTTCATGTTATCCATCTAAGTTCTCAGACTGATGTTCTTTCAAACCTGACTGGGCTAACCTATATATGAAATACCTCTGCCAAGTTAGTGCTGAGTATCAAATCACTGTATATCCTTCCTAATGTAGTACTGTCAGCTTATAAAACCATCCTGTGTGCTGATTTAATTGCTATCTATGTATAAAATTCTGTTACAGTGAAAAGCTCCTTATTGGCAGGAACCTTGTCTGTCTTGTTCACCACCACATCGTTTGTGTTTAGAATAGTGTCTGAGACATAGCAGATAACACCACAAGTGCTTTTGCTAAATGAACGATCAATCAAAAAAACAAATAAGCCAATTAGATTCTAATAGTGATTCTTAAACTGAGCTTGGTACCATGATAATTATTGACCAAGTGAATCCCTCTGATTGATGGCAGTATGATCCGTGCTACCCTTCAAGGTGATTCGCTAACCTTCCTGCCCACCTCACAGCCAAAACATTGAGCAACACAGATCTGAACTTTAGTAATGGTACCCTGTATAGCTGCCGAACTTTGCATATATTTTTAATCTAACATTATTTAGTCAGTGCAGAAAACTTCCTTGCTGGTTTAGTCTCATAGAAGTACCCATGGCCATATAAGAAATGTTTATTTTAAGTAAATGCATGAGTAGAAGGATGGTATATAGTAATTACTCAAGTTAATAGTAGGATTCACTCAGTAGATAGTAATTTTTCAAAGTTGAAATGTTGCCAAGATATTCAGGATGACATTTCTATGGTTTTAGGTAGTGAAAACAAGTTCTTTTGTGATCATAGATAATTACAATGTTGAGGTTAACTTATTAGCAGTGTAAGTCTAGATATTACTGTTAGTAAGATGGAGGGTTTTTTTGGTTTTTGTGGTTTTTTTTCTTTTTTTTTTTTTACATTTTCCTATAGTATTGGTTTAGTTCCAAGTCAGCAAGCAAATAGATCACAGCACACTACCTACATTGCTGTATTTCCCCTAAAGGTATTTTGTGATTACTTACTAGTCTGACTCTGCTTGAGTTATAAAATCTGACAAAAAACAGAGTTTAGAATCTGCTCCAGGCTAGCCATGAAACTTTTTTTTCCATGTGGTATATATAACTGCTTCTGAAACGTCCTTCTTGATAGCATATTTCAATCAGGGTATGTAAATTCTCTGAATAAAGTCACTATGGTGGCTTTATTTCTTCTCCGTAAGGCAGAACTTTCATTCAAGTTCCACTTTATACTATTAGATTTTACTCTTTTGCCTATCACTTTACCCTTCATTAGTACCGGATATAATCATGAGAATCCATAAAATGAACTGAAGTGTGCTCCTCTGATCTGTGCTTCCTTGTCTTACTCCTCTGTGTTCCAGAGCCCTGTGTTGAGGTACTGACCTAGTACGCCAGCAGAGGGGAATACCAAAAGGGAACAAACTGGAAGACAAAGCAAGCACTACAGGAAAAGTGAAAAGGCAGAAAATCATTGAGAGGGAACAGGGACTGGACTGATGAAAGGGGGATATGGAGGAGATAAAGTGGAGATGGAAACTTGGAGCATCAAGGGCCTAAATACTAAACATAGCTACAAGGAGAAGTGCCTCAATTAATACTTCAGGAAATTGTTTTAGAATACTGTTTTCCAAAGAGATGACTTATGTTCTCTTCTTGGAAACAACTTTGAAGAAGGAATAAGAACAATAAGGAAATTTCAGTGGCACATGAGTGCCACTTCTAAGCGTTCAGACTGTTTTCCAGATTAGTGTGAAGCACCACTCCAGTCTTACTGACATCATTTGTTTGCTTAGCACTTTTTTCTTCCCTATAAAGGAAAGGTTAACCTCAGCTCAGCATCTTCTGACTTATTGAACATTGTGAGTCAGCCACAGCTTTATTAATGAGACTTTAACATATTGCCTTCATTAACGTTGAAGAAATGAAAGAAAAAGTATGCATCTGTCTTGAGCTTTGCCGTTATTTAGATCTTAGATGCCCCTCAATGACCCATGTGTTAGAGGCTTTGGGAGGTGGAAGACACTTTTAGTATATGTGCTGCTGAAGTGAGAATAGGAAGACATTTTTTAGAGGTAGGACCTAGTGAGAGGTCTTCAGGTGACCCAGGGTGAGCCCTCAGTGGGGATCAGATGTGCCGACCCTTTTCTTTGTCTCTGCTCCTTGGTGAGGAGGTGGGTGATTTTGCTCTGCTATGTGCTCTCACCATGGTGTGCTGTGTCACTGTAGGCCCAAAGCAAAAGTGCCAGTGAATCACTAAAACCTCCTCAGCTGTGAGCCAGCTTTCTTTTTTATAAGTTGATTATCTCAGGAATTGGTTATAATGATAGAATGCTGACTTAAACAAATACGTAGATTTTGATCTTTTAGTTGGAAGATTGAAAGGGAGATTCTGTGCATTTGGGGAACTTTAATAGTAATAGAATTAGACAACCTAAAAGTAATTATAATCTACCTACATTTACCTCAGATGTTACAAATGTAAGGAGTAATGCTCAAAATCCTACAGAGAGAGTTACATTTAGTCCCTTGGGGGTTATCTAAGCTAGCACACATACGTGCGCACGCAGATGCACACATGGAGGGAATAAACCAAGGGACCAAGGGTCTCTGTTGAAATGGTTGCCCACAGTTGTAATGATCTAAATGGATTGAAAGTTGAGATTGTGATAAAGGTAGTGAGTAAATTCTTAAGGAGATAAAAGTTGTATCAACTGAACCTTGAGATTTTAGAAGTAAAGGAAGTGTGTGTGTGTGTGTGTGTGTGTGTGTCGGTGATCCAACCCCGATCTTCCGACATACTAGACAAGTCCTGTATCATTAACTCCACACCCAGCACAACTGGAGGAATTGGAGCGACTGAATCTGAGGGGTTACTATAGCAGTTGAATTTTTCAGTATCCCAATTTGTTGATCATTTGTCCGTTTATCTATAAAATGAAGAGTAAAGGTTGTTCCTGATTTCTTCTGTCTGTAAAATTCTAATTCTGTAAACAAAAGAGTTTGGGATTGGTTGAAACAGTAGAAGATTCATGCCTTGTTCTTGTCTTCAGCAAATTTTAGCTGTATCCAACTCAAAATACCAACCTTTTTTCTTATTTCATTAATTTTTGAATTATGCTTTTTGGAACACTTGGTTTCCAGTGTGATTCAGGCATCATTGAGGACTGGGAGTTTGACAAAATGAGACTGAGTTGGCAGGGTTCATTCTGCTGCTTCTCCCCCTTTCTGTTTGATGTATTGCAATAGCTTATAAAATTATCAAAAATTTGCTGAATTTTAATTTATTTTTACTGAGAATATGAAGTTAACTTTACTCAGGAGCTCCTGTGGACCTCAGGCCTCCTTTAAAGGACTATAAAAACAAGCCTCAGGAGTTTGTGTATTGAAGTCAAAAGCTAGCTCCTGGGCCTGCGCATGCCTTACTCTTCAGTGTGGCCATCACCTGGAGATTTGTTAGAGGCACAGAATGCCAGCCTCTGCTCCGGCACCACAATCTACTGTGTCAGAGTCCGAGGTTTAACACGAGTCCCAAGAGAATCATAGGCACATTCGCCTTTGAGAAGCCTGGCAGCAGTCCAGGTATTACACAGCTCCATATACTTTTCACCTCTTATTAGCCATCCTTAGGAACACCGGAGGAAAAAGAATATTTAGAAGTTTATCCCCAACTCTTACCTTCTGTTAGCTTTTCACCATACGGTACTCCATCCAAGTTTATACTGTGGTCCTATCTAACATTTGGCTTGCATAACAGCATTTTCTCAAGACTTCAATCTAGCCTCTCCTTTTGTTTCCCTCCTACACCACCATGTCCATATTAAACCTCTGCTTCTGAAAAATATAGCTGAATTTTTCAGCTATATTGCTAAACATGTTTTATGCTCCCTTTAACCATCACCTCCAATTCCTTATTCTCTTTGCTTTATATTTCTGTCTCATTTTGACTGAAATAGTGAAACTAATTTTCATAGAACCAGAAATTTGTATGACATAGTTTACCATTAAGTGTTACCATTAAGGAACATTTTCACGTTCATTGTGTAACTGTCTTTAAGGGTGCAGTTTGGGATTATCTAATTTATTATTTTCCGTTGCTTTTCATTTGCCATTTGATACTTTAATTCTGTTTTGTACCTTATGTGAAATATTAATAGGCAAGAACACAAAAACCACAAATCACATTTACGTGGCTCTGTTTCGGTGGAAAAAAATTGAAACTATCTGCTAAAATGAAATTATATATTTTTTAACACAACCCAATTTTATCTACATTTGATTTTCAGACTTTATTTCCAGGATATGGATGTGTATAGAGAGGATATTAAAATAAGGCTTATTCAGTTTCCATTCTGAAAGGTCCATTATTTTCTTTAGGATATGAGTTACTAATACTTCCTCTAAAAAATAAACTCTCCCCGAATCCTCCAGTTTTCTATAGTTCATGTTCTGCCACATACAGCTGCATTTTCAGTTTCCTTTCGCAGCCATACCAACAGAAAGCAGCTATCCTCATTCATCACTATTAACTTAATGACAGTGATCCAGCATGAAGTACTCTGGAATAGCTTCATGTGATTAACTCTATTCTAAAATGTAAATGAAAGGTTGATGAATTGTCAGAAGTGTGCTGTTGACATGGGGCTTTTACAGGCTGACGTCAGTTTGCAGATGCCTTCAGTACTGTGCAGAGTGGTGAGCCTCACCACCTGAGCTCCCTGCACTGTGTCTGCTCTCCAGAAAAGATTCTTAACCCCTTGTTATTTATCACAAAGGGATTTGCCTACAAAAATCTATACTGTTGTCCTTTAAAAAATTATAGACTATTGTTTTAAAATCATCCCCTTTTTGTGAGTGTGCTGTTAGTAGCTCTATAATGAATTTGTAATTACAGATTGTATTATACTTTGCTTAATCCAAAAATGTTTTTCTAGCTCTATAATTGTCAGAATGGTGTCTGGCTTTAAATTCCTAAATTGATAGTCTTTTGCTATTATCAAATTTCATTTTCTTTAAAATTTACTTAACTAACAAATGTGTTCTCTGTTTTTAGGTGCGCTTTGTAAAGAATATAACTTCCTGGAAAGAGATGAAACCAGGGTTTTATCATGGACACATTTCTTACTTGGATTTTGCAAAGTAAGTTATGCCTAAAGTGACACACTAAAGAATTCCTTGCACTTCAGCAACCTAGAAGAAATAAATGTGTTAAATTGTTATGATTTTGATTTTCCAAAATAAGAATGTACAGTACTGAATTGTCTTTGCTGCTTTTAGATCAGTAATTTAAATATCCATCTAGTGTCTTACTGCCCTCTAGTGTTCATAAATTGGCAGTTTTCGTTTTAATTACACTATAGAAATTCAAGTTAAGTTAAATTTAGGTAATGTTATTTAAAGCTATCATCATTATTATGTGTATATTTCTTATACAACCAGAATGAGGCTGTTCCAGGAGAGCTCAAGTTTCAGCCTGATCCATCGGATTGCAACTGTACTGCTTCACTAGAAAGCAAACAGACTCACAGTTATTGGTATCCCGGCATGTAAAAAGGAATAGTTGAAACATGAGTCTTGCAGATCTATTTGAACTTTTTTGTAGTACATATAATGCCATTTTGGTAAAGCCTTAAGTCCTGTTTCCCTTAATATTCTGCATTAACTTTAGAAACACCAACATTTTTCATTGTTTAAGCTTTAAACGTTGTTCAGTTTTTAAATTAATATTCATGATTTAAAGGAATACATCCACATTTATTTGCCAACTTTAAAACTTTAAAAGATAGTATGTAAAATTTAAATATGGCACACTTCACGAATTTGCATGTCATCCTTGAGCAGAGGCCATGCTAATCTTCTCTGTCCTTCCAGTTTTAGGGTATATGCTGCCGGCACTGAAGTGAGCACTATAGTACATAAAATTTGAAATGAAAGTGATACGTCATTAAAGTTTATCTCATTAAATTTGAAAAGTAGACTGAAATATCACTGATTGAGATAGATAATAAACCTTTTAACTTTTTAGGAAATCATAAAATTAAAAAGGAACCACCCACATATTACATGTATAAAATGATACATTCTGATTTCTTTTTTCTCCCACAGTACTGTCTTTCAATAAAGTGGTAGCTTCAAAGTTAGTTGTACATTTTCTATAAATAATTCATACTGCAATATTGAAAACATTTTATGGGTAGCTTTAAAATAAACTAATTATTTTTTCTTTGCAGAGGCATTGAACCAATTTCATAAACTTCATTCATATGCATATTTTCCCTCAGGGCTGCATTATCCTTGAATTGAATGTTTGTTACCCTTTCACCTAAATGATTTATTTTTCCACACACAACTCAGTTTCTAATACTTCAGGTTTTCATTATTAAAAGTATATATTGAGTGCTTTGCTTTAGGCAAAGTCTTAGAACAAAGCTTTTGTATGTGCGTAGGTTCTTATTCTTGAAAAGTATAAAGCTTTCTTGAAAGCTTTTCTTATATGTTAAATATTGACGTGAATGTTTAGGGGCTTGAATATTTCCATATTCCTCTTGTTAATGAAACTAAAAATTATTGTACAAAACTTCAGTAGACTTCTAAACAATTTTGAACAAATACTTAAACAAAATCAACTAGAGGAAATATATTTAATATGATTAAATATATAGTCAAGAACTAGTAGAGATGTAACTAGTATCCTTTTAATTATCTTTTTGTTTGGTAGCCCTATAACCCATAACTAAAGAAGAAGAAAGAAACATCACCTTACCAATTTTTAAAATAATTTATGTTAGATTACCCACTATTATCTTGACCAGCATATTGTTTACAGGGTTTATTAAAATACTTGCTCGTAGAGGACAATTGTGAATTTGGTAAAAGAAATGTTAATTGCATAATATTTCAGTTACCTTCACTGGAGACATTAAAATGAGTGTATGTCCTTTCCAGTTTAAAGTGACTACTGAAAAGCACATATCCTATTTGTGAATGTAAGTCTCACCAGGGGATGTTCTGATTATATATGTACTTTTTTTCCTCGCAGAACTTCAGGATGATAACCAAAAACATGGTTTTTTTTTTTTACATTTTTACATTTTCTTCCATCTTGCTACTTTTTGTCTTACATAGACATGATAAATCCATGCCATAAATTTAGAAATTTTATAATTTAAAACTATCTAGGTTGGACATTTTCAGAATGTTCTAATGTATAGAAAATACAAAGCTACGGTATAAATCTTGACCTTAATGAGTTTACTGAAACACTTTTTTGCTCGACTCACTTGTTCATAGTTTCATTATAAACAGTGAAAATCCTACATTACCTTTCCCTTTTAAACTCATGCTGTTCATTTACCAGTATGAAAAATAGATTAAAAGGGAGAGAGACTGGAAACCAAATAAATTGTTTCAGTATTCAAAGCAAGAAGGCTGGGAAGAAGGCAGTAGTAAAGAGAAAATGATGAAGACAGGGCACATCATTGAGAAAGCTTACAAAAGAAAAGGTAGACTTGGTAACTTTACTAAATGGAAAATGAAGGGAAGAGTCAAGACAACATTTGAAGATGGTAAATGGGAGGATTGTAGGACAGGGAGCCGGTTGGACAATTCCACGGTCTACAAAGTTTGGGAAAGTAAAGATCATTCTGTAAATAATGCTGAAGACTTAAGTGTTTTTCACTTCTCTCTTGTCTTTAAAATCAGTAGAAGTAGGAAGTATGGGTAATGTTTACCCAGCTTGGTAAGCGAGAAATGACACATTACTTACATATTTGAATCTCTTTGTACCAGCAGATTCTTAATAAGCCCATTTTTAAATGATACTCATTTTTGTATGTGTATGATAGTTTGAGAGTATTGTATACTTGGATTTGAACCCTAACAAAGGAATGAAATTGAAATGTTTTGTATAATTCTTGCAAATAAAGATTAAAATCTTTATTCATTTTCCACTTCCTCCATAATTCTTAAAATGTATTAATTAATAGTGACTGTACAATATGCATAGGGTACAGTGTAATATTTCAGTACATATAGTGACCAGATTAACATAATTGATGTTATCTGTCATCTCACACATTTATCATTTCTTTGGGTTTGGAACACTCAAAATCCTATGAGCTGTTTTGAAATATTGAATTGTTATCAACTATAGTTATCCTTCTGTGCTGTGGAACATTAAAAGTTGTTCCTCCTCTCCAGTTGCACTCCTGCACCTGTTAACCAACCTCTTTTCATCTCCTCCTGCCTACTCTTCCTAGGCTTTGGTAACTACTAGTCTGATCTGTACTGCTGTTAGATCAGCTTTTTAGCTTCCATGTATAACTGAACGCAAGCAGTGTGCTTACTTCCTTTAACATAATGTCCTCAAGTTCCATCCATGTTAATGCTGGAATTACAGAATTTCATTAATTTTTATAGCTGATATATTCTGAATATTCTGTTGCATATAGTGTGTGTGAGTGTGTGTACACACACCATACTTTCTTTATCCATTCATCTGTTGATGGGTACCTAGCTTGATTCCATATCTTGGCTGTTGTGGATAAAGCTGCAATAAACATGTAAGTACAGACGTTTTCTTAGCATACTGATATTATTTCCTTTCAATGTATGCTCCCTAGTGGGATCATATGGTAGCTCTGTTTCTAGGTCTTTGAGGAATCTCTTCCATCATCTTACTAACTTTAACTTTCATTCCCACCAATAGTGCATGACAGTTCACCTTTCTCACCATCCTTGCCAGCACTTAAATTTTTTGTCTTTTAATAGCCATTCTAACTTGAATAAGATGATATATCATTGTGGTTTTGATTTGCATTTACCAGATGATTAGTGAGACTGAGCTTTTCTTTCTGTCTCCCTTCCTCTCTCTCTCTCTCTCTCTGTCTCATGTACCTGTTGCCATTTGTATAGCTGCCTATTCTGAGAAATGTCTGTTCAGGTCATTTGCCCATTTTTTAGTAAGATCTTTGTTTTCCTTGCTGTTGACTTTGAGTTCCTTATATTTTGGATTTAGTCCATTATCAGATGAATAGCTTAAAAATATTTTTCTCTCATTTTTTTAGGTTGTCTCATCATTGTTGATTGTTTCATTTGCTATGCAACTGTTTACTTTGATGTAATCCTGTTTGTCAAGTTTTGCTTTTGTTGCCTGTATTTTTGTGCCATATCCAAAAAAAGCTTTGCTAAGACTAATGTCCTGATGTGTTTGTCCTATGCTTTCTTCTAGTCGTTTCATAATTAGATTACTTGATCCATCTTGAATTGATTTTATATATGATAAAAGGGTCTAGTTTCTTTGTTTTGCACATAGATATCCAGTGTCATTTATTGAAGAGACTGCCCTTTCTCCAGTAAGTATTCTTGCTGCCTTTGTTCAAAATGAATTGGCTACAAGTACGTGAATTTATTTCTGAGTTCCTCCTTCTGTAGATCCGTGTCACAGTTTTTATACCAGTACTATGCTGTTTTGGTTGCCATTGTATTGTAGTATGTTTTAAAAGTCAGATATTGTGATGCCTCCAGTTTTGTCCTCCTTATTTGGGATTGTCTTGACTGTTTGGGGTCTTCTGTAGTTCTGTACAAAATCTTAATTTCCCTAACCCATGAATATAGGATGGCTTCATTTTGTATGTGTCTGTATGTATGTAGGTTCTCTTCGATTTTTTCATTAGTATTTTACGATTTTTTTTTTAGAGATCATTCATTTCCTTGGTTAAATTTATCCCTGTGTGTTTTTTGTAGCTTTTATGAATGAGATTTTCTTTCTTAGCAATTTCATTATTAATACATTTTAAAAGCTGCTGATTTTCATGTGTGGATTTTCATTTGCTTCAACCTTACTGAATTTATTAGTTTTAACAGATTTTTTATAATCTTTAAGTTATTCTGTATGTAGCACCCTGTCATGAAAAAGGATAGTTTGAGCTTCTTTTCAGTTTGGATGCTCTTCATTTCTCTTGCCTTATAGTTCTGGCTAAAATTTCCAACACTAACCTATATTGAGCAAGAGTGGTAAAAGATTACATCTTTGTTCATGATTTTAGAGGAAACAATTTAAATTTTTCCTATTCCTCATGGAGTTGCTGTTTTGTTATATACAGCCTTCATTGTGTGGATTTGTATTCCTTCAGCATTCCCTTTGTTAAAAGTTTTTATCATGAAGAGATACTGAATTTTATCCAATATTGTTTCCTCTGTCTATTGAGACAATAAAGTGATTTTTTTATTTTATTTTTTTTGGTACCGGGGATCAAACTCACAACCTTGCGCTTGCCAGGCAGGCACTAATGCTGCTGAGCTAAATCCCCAGCCCAATAAGGTGATTGTTATTCTGTATTCTATTTATGTGGTATAGTTATTTTTATTGATTCGCATAAGTTGAATCATCTTTACTTGCTAGAATTAAACCAACTTGATCACAGCATGTGATCTTTTTGTTGAATTCAGTTTAAGTATTTTGCTGTGAAATTTTACATTTCTGTTTATCAGGGATACTTGTGTATAGTTTTTTGTGTGTCTTTGGTGGCAGGATAATGCAGAACTTATAAAATGTACTTAGAAGCCTCGCTCTCCCTTTTAATTCTGAATAGTAGTTTGAGAAGAATTAGTGTTAGATCTTTTTAAAAGGTTTAGTAAACTTTAGCAATGAAGTCATCCAGATCTGGACTTTTCTTTACTGGGAGACTTTTTATTATTGGTTCAGTTTCATTATTTGTTACTGTTCTTTTCAAGCTTTCTGTATTCTTATGTATGAGTTTTGGTAGGTTGTATATGTCCAGAAAATTACACATTTATTCTAGTTTTCCCAATTTGTTGGTATATGATTATTCAAGATGAACTTTTGAATGTCTGTGGTATCAGTTGTAATGTTTCCTTTTTTCATCTCTAATTTTACCTTGTCTGGATTTCTTTTTTTCCCCTTTAGATAAACTGTTTGTCAATTTTATGTATTTGAAAAATATTGGGGTTTTTTGTTGTTGTTTTGTTTGTTTTGTTTTTGGTCTTCATTTTGTTTTTCTCTTGAATTCTTACTTTTCTCCTAGTAATTTTATATTTTGGTTATTCTTGCTTTGCTGGTTTACTGAGTTGCATCATTAGGTTATTTGAAATCTTACTGTTTTATTCCCTTATTTTGTTGATTCAGATAGTCCTCTGAACTCCCTTGTTAGCACTTTGTCTTCTGAGTATCTTCTTTGCTAGTGAATTTTGTACTTTCCTATGTTTTCATGATGGTAGTTAGTATCCTTTTGCTTCTAGTATAGGTCTGCCTTAGGCATTTCTTATCTGGTGGTAATGAATTCCCTGTTTTGTTTTGCTTTGTTTAGATTTTGTCTTGGAAAGACTTTATTTCTCTTTCATTTCTGATGGATAGCTTTTCTGGATGTAGTATTCATGGTTGGCAGTTTGTTTACTTTTTCTTTTGGAGCATTGAATGTTTCATCCTCTTCTCTCCTGGTGTGAAAGAATCCTTTTTGAAAAGTCTGCTGTTAGTGTAGTGATGATTTCCTTGTGTGTGATTTGACACTGTCCTCTTGCTGTTTTAGAATTTAATCTCTGTCTTGTACTTCAGACAGTTTGAATGCCTCAGAGTAGACCATTGCTGATTGAATCTATTTGGCATCCTTTGAGCTTTCCATACCTGGATGTGAATATCTTTCCCAAGATTTGCAATTTTTAGCAGCAGTTTCATTGAATAAGGGTTTCTGTGCCTTACCCACCTTCATCCCCTTTCTAGAACATCCAAAATAAAGAAATATACTCATTTAGTGGAGTTCCAGAAATTTCAAAGGTTTTCTTCATTCTGTTTATTATTTAGTTAGTTAGTTTGTTTGTTTTTGGCCTTACTGGGTTATTTTGAAAGACTTGTCTTTGAGTCACAGATTCTTTATTCTGCTTGATCTAGGCTGCAGTTGAGGCACTTTTTTTTTTTTTTTTTTTTTTTTTTTTTTTTTTTTTTTTTTTTTTTTTTTTTTTTTTTTTTTTTTTTTTTTACTTTTTTATCTTCAAGATTCCTTTTTTGTTGTTTTTTTATGATCTCTATCTCTTTGCTAAGTTTCCCATTCATATCTTGAATTTTTTTTTCTGATTTTATTGAATTGTCTGTTTATATTCTCTTCATTTCGTTGCATTTCCTTAGAATTAGCCAGGCAGTGGGGCACACACCTGTAACCCCAGCACTCAGTAGCCTGAGACAGGATGTTTGCCGCAAGTTTAAGGCCAGCCTAGGCTACATAGTGAGACTTTCTTTTAAAAAGAAAATCATTATTATGAATTCTTCAGGCAATTCATCAGTTTCCTTTTCTTTGGGGTTTGTTGCTAAATACTTCGGTTCTTGTGTTCCTGTGTTAGTATTAGTGCAACTGTCAAATGGTGTCACTCTACCACTTTTATAGGATAGTTCTCTTGGGCAGTACCATTCCTGCCTGTGCAGGTAAGACACAGCTGGTGTGGCAGCAGGAGCATGGTACCATCAGCTCTGGAGGGCTGATGAGGATGGGCTCGTCACAGCCTGCCAGGCGGACGTACTATAGCGTGCCCACTAGTGGGGTGGAGTGCCTGTCAGTATCCGAGGACCAGATGGGTTACTAGCCAGTATCTGAGGCCTACATAGTTCACCTAAGAAGACCTGTGGAGTCTGCCTGCGTGGGGTAATCTGCAAGTCTGCTTCTGAAGACTCCGCCATGCCAAGTGTCTGGTCGGCTGTCGGACTGCTTCAGCCAGCGAAGCCACTCAGGGCAGGCTGCGCAGCTCCTTCCCGGGGTCAAGGGGAATGTTCGCCATAATTTCATAAATTCTTAACTCTTGCTTGCTTTAATGTAGCATAAGTAATCATGAGAAATCTCCTAATCTTTACTTATATTTTATTGCAATTAATGGTTAATTAATTTTTATTTTCATACAGGATCAGTACTTCAGACTTCCACATGTAATTTCAAGAAATTCCTAGACAGAATATAAATGTTGATTTCATCAATTTTATCCTATTTCAGATTTGGGGTGAAAAAGAAGCCAATTTACATTAATGTCATAAGGGATCCTATTGAGAGACTAGTTTCTTACTATTATTTTCTGAGATTTGGAGATGATTATCGACCAGGATTAAGGAGACGAAAACAAGGAGACAAAAAGGTAGTATTTTTGTTTTAAGGTTTTCAGAGATAATTGTTTCTTAAATGCAGTGGACAATGTGTTTTTTTAAATTTCTTATTAGATGTACTGCTTGCTTATTGTGGAAAATTTGAAAAGCATCTCAAAGTCTATACAGGCAAGGGTAAAACCGTTTATTAGCTGGTGTCTTAGAGTATCATCACTTTTGTGAATTTTTTTTAAAAAAACTTTGTTCATTTGTTAAAAGGTTGAATATTTGTTTTATTACAGGGCTGGGGAATGTATCTCAGTGGTAGAGCATTTGTCCAGGATATATGTGGCCCTTATACTGTCAGAAACAAATTCTGGGAGACTATTAATAATTATTGATTAATATGGTATATTGTAGTTTTATAATCTTACTGATGGAAATTTTGTATTTATTAGTAATAGTTTGTTTAAAGCAGAAATATTTTTGAGCAAGGAGAAAATAAGAGCTCAAGATACTTGTATCAGGTTCAGATTTTGGTGTCTTTCATTTCATTGCACCCTCAGAATATAAACTGGCTAAGAGCATACTGATTTTTCGCATTTCCCATGGAACACTGTTACTGCGACCTCACTGCCAAGAGCGCAGGAGACGCAGGCCAACATCATCTGAGACCTTCCTCTCCTCTTTAATTTTTCCACAGGCAGCCAGCCCAGTGCTTCAGCCATATGAAATATTACTGAACTCCAAACGTACTATTGCTTTTTACTTTTTCCACACATGTTGTTCATCATAGTTAGAGTACCTTTCCTTCACTCTGGAAAAGTCTTTGTTTATGTATGAGGTTCGGTTCCCATGTTTCCATTTCTATAACGTCTCCTCTTGCCCCTAGGCAGAGTTAGGTTCCTTTTAAGGCTCCCAGAGCATTCTATTTTTAAATTTCTTTTTTAAAGCATTTACTTGATAGTATCTGGATTGCTGGTTTACATATTGTCTTCCCCAGTATTTCTTCTTTGAATCCCTACTTAACTTGTGTCTTAGTCAACTTTCTCATCACAGAGATAAAATACCTGCCACCTGCAACTGAAGGACAGGTTTATTTCTAGTAGTTTCTAGAGATTTTAGTCCATAGTCTGCTGGCGTAGTGGAAAGGTCTGGTCAGTTGCAAGCTGCTCTTGGTGTGGCATTCACAATGTCTAGAAAGCAGAGAGTAAAGAGAGCTGAGGAGGAAGATAAGCCCTCAGCCCACGCCCTCAGCAACCCACATCTTCCCAACACATATCACCTCCTATCCACAAGTCAGCTGTGAGCCCCCATAGTCCAGTCAGCTTCCAAAATCACTACCTCTGACTGCGTGAGGCTCTTGGGGGACATATAGATATAAACCATAACAGGATGGTACCTAGTTTAGCTGTCAGTGCTTAACAGTAAGTGAATTCTATGCATTTTAAAGTGTTACACAGTAGTTATGCTACATACTTGATATATCATGGTAAGCAACACCCAACAATTACCTTTTTTCTAATGTGTTTTTCTTTGTCGTGAGAAGACAGTAGTTTTTTGTTGTTTTCCTTTTTAATTTTTTCTAGAAATTGGTGTTTCTTTTCTTAGTCTCAAAATGTTAATCAGAAAATACTAATTAATATATAAGTAATTGACCAATATAAATAACTTATTTTACTCTATGTTTGCCCATATCTTACCGTTACCTAATCGTATGCAAAATTTTGTAAGGTCTATTAATGTAAGTATTAATGTAAGTATTCTAAGTATTTGTACTTAGAATATTATTTTTACTTTTGTGACATCCATCTCTTTCCTTTGAACAAATGGACCCTAGTTTTGTTAGAAAAAGTTGTGCTATCCTGTAGATTCATCATGGTTTCAGGGTTGTTGTCCTATGCAATTTGAATGATTGAACAATGGCAGTAATTAATAGAATTAATCACAATAAATCACATTTATTATTTATTGTATACATAGTACTTGTTATATATGCATATATATGATCTTCAGCTGCATATGTGATCTTCAGTAAGGAACAAAAGATAGGCTTTATTTGGGAAATTTCATAACGTCCAGAGAACTTTTGTGTATGGGAACTAAATCTACTTTATTGATATTTACATATATATATATATATAGGTAATACATATAAATATATATAAATATCAATATATAATTCTACTTTATTGACTTATTTATCTATCACCTATATATATTTATCTTGCCTATTTAAGGTGGTAACTTGTGCGATTCTATGAGGTAGTTGCTGTTGTATTCCTCACTTACAGATTAGCAAACTGAGAACCAGAAAGGTTAAAACACTATGCTTAGTGTCATATGACAAATAAATAATCTGCTCATAATCTTAACCCTTCTTTTTTGGAAATACAGCATACTACTGATTTCTGTGTAGAAAATTTATATATTCAATACTTAATAGAATATCCATCACCTCCCTTTCATGATTAAAAATTTAGGTAGATATACTGTTCTAGAGCTTTTACTGTTTCCATCTTTTTTTATTGTTGTTTTCACTCTTACATGTGATAAGAGTTGAGTTTTTAAAATATCATTATACAAATACATATTTCTACACCTGTTTACTTAATATAGTACTAGTAACTTCAGTAAAATGCTATTGCATTGTCTTAACTTTTATAGGAATGCAAACACATGTAAATAAATGATTTATTAAAGTATGAAATTTCATTGTTTTATGATAGAATGTAACTTTTCAGTTATGAAACATTAGACATTTTAAATAATTTGTCATGTTTCTCATGAAACATGATGGCAGCATTCTAGGACCTTATGAATTAAGTAATGTTTTATTGCGGATAACTCCTTGATATATTTAACTTGCAAGAATCTTCATTAAACTTGTATCTTTAAAGTTATAAGACTGCATACCTATAGCAGTTCTAAAAATGGAGGAGTATTTGAAGATAGTGGAGATTAAGGGTGCCATGATTGTGTTGGAAATAACTTGCAATGGCTGTCATTCTAAACAATGTCTGTGAGTAGCTCCATTCAGTTCAGCACTTATAGAAACTATTATGGTTTAAACTGTAGTCTTCCAGGAATCTGAACTATTTTCTACTTACACTGTCAGACTGTAATTTGAAAAGACATTTGAGATAACTGTACATTTAGGATACCTTCAGTTGATCTTCAATATGGAGCAAAAGATTGGCTGTATTTGGGAAGTTTCATAACTTCCAGAGAACTTTTATGTGAACTAAATCTACTGTATTAATATTTACCAGTATTAGTAAATTTCCCAATTTTCTGAGAAGTGTTTTAATGTTAACTTTAAAATGATAGACCCATCTTGTGCTAATATAAATAATGTTTTAGTACAAATAACCATTCCATCATTTTACCTTTTTGCAAATCTTTTTGTATCTGGCTTAATATAGACATCCTGATTTTTGTATTCATTTCTGAATTGTGTTAAGATACATTATTTTGTTCAAATCTATAAAGAAAATATAGCTTCATACATATAGGTAACTAGAAAATACACAATTTTAATAGCCTTTTCAGAAAATTGTGACTGTTGTTTACTCTTACACTAAAACTTGACAAGTGGATGTTTCTTAGTTGCAGCGTGAACTTTTTTATACTCTGCTGTATTAAAATGCATTCAATCAGGCTTTTAACCAAGCTTAATTTCAAACATACTGGTTCATTTAGTTATATGCACCTTCCAAATGTCCATTTTATTATATAATATCAAAAAACACATTTACTAATATCGCCAGAAATTATGTCAGGAAAGTCTTTAAGGCTTTTGTCAGTATTATAGTAGTAAATACAAGTTTCCAAAAATTTTATTTTTTGCTTCAAAGCTTAACTTTTATCACAAACTATTATAGGGTTTCTCAACCTCAACGTTGTTGTTTTGGGTCACATAGTTCTTTGTAATGGGGTACTACCTGCCTGGACATTGGAGAACGTTTAAAGGCTGAAATTGGTAGCATCCCCACAATTTGGCTCTAAGAACCAGAAATGTCTCCAAACATTGCCAAATACCATCAGGGAATTAAACAGCTCAAAGTTAAGAACCAGTGCGTTAATCAGCACCATCAGTTGTTCTCTTTCAAGTGAAAAGCACAGTTTACTTATTTTTGACAAAATGTCACCAAATACCCAAATTGAATAGCCATAATTTGTTAGTTGTTCTTCAGCACAGCCATTGCTTCTTATGACTTTAAGTTATTTACCGCACTCATAATTCTCATTACTCACATGATTTCACTTCTATACTGCTCTCATAGGTTGTTAAATATTTTTTATTTTTTTACCAACAGAATGCCAACGGGGTTATACTAATAAAAAGAGTAAATGTATGTGTGTGCTCTGTATAAAAACACAAAAAAAGAGTGAGCTTACCCATTTTAAAAGTACTTACTGAACTTATGATCCAGAGATCATAGATCATAATTTCTACCTTAGTTTGCTGTTTGTATTTCTTCTTCTGAATTAAGTAAACTTAAAGACAGTTATTAGAATTATAGTGAATTTAGAGTATCCTGTTTAAAAATAGGTATTGACTTGCAAAAATAGTAATAGTAATGAGATTAGAAGTCCATACTTAGTGCTACCTAATTCTAATTGTTGGATTACAAATATTTGTCTTATGGTCCTTAATAATTCACAATTTCCTGACACATTTTCTTACGGAACATGAATTTTACTCTGCTGCTTCACCAAGCCATTCCAGAATGTATGAGTTTCCTTAGAGAGTATTTTACATGTAAAAAGTACCATAGGGAGTCAATATACTATAACAACTTTGCAGTTAGTATATTTAAAGGTTTTATAACTTTTTATTATGGACCAATGGTCTCTGTCTCAATAAAAGTTGCCAGTATCTATGTAGTAGACAACTCAGTGTCAGTCTTGACCTCTTTTCTTGTTAGATTTCTGATTGCACCATAGGAAGTTCTTTTCACCAAGAGTGAAAATGGGGAAGAGTAAATCATAATGAAATTGAAGGAAGAGGTGATGAGTTCCAGTCGGACATGACTTTCTGTCAGGTGTAAGTAGGAGGAGACACCCCCTAGAAAATATATTTATACTTCAAGAAACAGGTCTAACACTAAATTGGGAGTCATTGACATTAGAAATTGAAACCATGGGGCTTAAATAAAATTGCATATGAAAAACATGGTATGAAAAATGACCAATTGAAAAAGTATATAGCTCTTGGGAGTGCTAACATCACAGAAAAAGTAGATAGAAAAAGGAGCAGGCTAGGGAAACAGAAGGAAGGAGATAAAGCTGGCAAGTTCTTGAAATGGCTGGGGATAATGAAGTGAGGACTGGAAATTTTCTTGGTATTTAAAATCCCTTGTATCTAGTTATGCTAAGCAAAGGAGGCTTTTAAGGGAAAAGACTGATTGTATGCTAAGAACTTTTCACTTCTCTGGTGTATTAAACTGGGTTTTGTGAGACAGGGAAAAAGTCTAAGAGCAGTGTGGTAAACGTATGGCCTGTGTGCCACAGTGGGCTGTTTGTATGGAGAGCTCTAAAAGGTTAAACTTTTCTAGGACTTGAAGTTTTATAAGAAAATTATTCAATCACAGAAAATCCTATTTCTGAAATGTGACTCCAGTGTGAACTAGATGACTAATGAGCAGGCATTTGTGTGACAGTCCCCTGTGGTGTGAGTGGAGAAGCCCATATGCTGATGTGACCGTTGGCCCAGCAGTGGAACCTGAGAGCTTTAGTGGTTCATAACATTGTGTACTTGGACATAGTATTGAGCTGTCCAATTTGAGCTCTTTCATTAGGAAATAGTTCATTTATGTATCAAATATTTACATTAAATGGAAAAATTGCTGATATGCCAAAATCTGAAGCTCTCACATATAACCAGTTTGTGGTATTTATTGTTGCTGTTGATTTTTTCACATCTGCCCTACTACTGTCCATCTCAGGCCATCTTCTCATCATTGAATTGGCAGAACAAACAGTTCCACGGAAGATAGGGATCCATACAAGATGCAAAACAAACAAACTAGTTTTCCACTAAAACAATTGTTCGGTAGATTAGTGTAGATGTTCCTACACTGCTGAAACAAAGGAACCCGAATAGGTTAAGATTACCTGTCTTTCACGTAGAAGTCTAGTGGGGGTGAGCATTCAAGTTCTTGGGGCAGCTTTGCGCTATGCTGTCCTTTGGGGGCCTGGATTCCTACCATATTGTGGCTCTGACATTCTTTACGTGATGGTTGTATTTGGACCACGGCCTTATCACTTTCCAGCCCTTGGGGAAAAAGGTAGTGGAGGGACAGTCAGTTTCCTTCTAGGCAAGTGACCCAGTAGTTGTCCACATCACTTCTGCCTCTAGTCTACCAGCAAGACCCTAGTCACGTGACTACACTCAATTAATTGCAAGAGAAGCTAACATAGACCTATGAAATAAAGGGAGCATGGGTTTTGGAGTTAATTCTGAGCTGCCAAAGGTTAGCAGAATTAAAACTACTGACTAAAAATAGATTTGAAGATTTTTAAAATACTCTCTTTGCTTAAAGTACCGAAATACTTCAAGAGCAAGGAACGAGGAATTGGCTAATTAGGGAATTTTAAATTAAATAGCCAATGGCATACTTACTCAGTTCTAATTCTAATAGTATACATTTAAGTTCTCAAAATTATCTATATAGAGTTCCCTTGAATCTTTTAATATTTAACCTCTTTTAATGTTAGTTTCTTATAATTAAACAAAATATCTTAAATGTCTTTGAATATCACACACAATCACATGCAGATATAAAATGGTGGAAATTGTGAGGTCATTGATAATGACTTCAGTAACTTACTCTCTTTGTGTCTCATACTCTAGTTAATGGCATAAGGAAGATGAGTACTTCTGAGCTTCAGAGAAAACATGCTACAAGCTACAGCCTGTTAGAAATTGGATAGATACGGAATCAGAAATGTGATCTATCATTACACAGTTCATTGAGCAAAAGCTTTCATGGAAATTAGGACGTAATAGAGATAGATAAAAAAGAGGTACATAAAGTTTTGTTTTTTATTTTTTTATTTTTTGTTTGTTTGTACTGGGAATTGAACTCAGGACCTTGCGCTTGCCAGGCCAGCGCTCGTGCCACTGAGCTAAATCCCCAGCCCTGTTTTTTATTTTTTTAATGAACCAAGTTGACATAAATGACAAAACCACTTTTTAGAAAATGGCTTAGGGTAGTAAGTCTATGTCAAGCCTTGTAGAAAATATCAGAGTTTCTGCAATGGCCATTCACATGGGGCTTATGGCATCTTAAATATAAGCTGAAGTGTTTGCACTTTTTAAAATCACACATGAAGAAAGTTTGAGAGAATTCTAAAAGATTGCTAAAATGCTTTATTAAAAAAAATGTTACTTTTCATCTCCTCTAGAACTGTGTCTTTAGTGCCATGTAAGTCCCCCAAGTGCAGTCTTCCCAGTGGTAACCTACAGTTTATATAGCACTGCAGTGTCCCATGAAGGACACGTGTGTGCTGTGTGATCCTTTCAAATTTTCCTCATGGTTAGAGAAATAGATCATGACACACATTTTAAAAGTACATGAAGCAAGTAATGTAAAAGTATGTATATTTTTATACCCAGACTCTAAGAGCTGGCTATTATAAGAAATACATTCTTAATTCATACAGCTTGAAAGAAAATGAGGGTAATTTTAGGTTATAGTAGTCACTGGAAAGATAGTTTTAAGATAAAGTAGGTTAGTAGAGGAAACTACAGTACTGGAAGACGTAATTGTAGTCAGCAAAGGTGTAGAGTTTGGGGAATCACGTGACATGATTGTGGAAGTACAAAACCAGTGGTAAAAGGTAGACGGGTACACAGAGACATAGCAAGGCTTCACATTGAGGTCACATTATGAATCATTCCTGAAAGGCAGGGGGAATTTCTTGTTCATTTTTCTAAGATATTGGAAGCTGCTGTTTTCTGAGTAAAAGGTGTTGGAAGTGACTACTGAGGCTAGTACCTGAATGGAGCGTGTGAGAAGGAAATATAGAAGAGAAACCCATTTAAGAAGCCAATGCAGCCCAGGCATGATGCCATATGCCTGTAATCCTAGCACACAGGAGGCTAAGGCAGGAGGCTCAAAAAAAGCAAAATAAACTGATGCAAAAATAAAGACTAATGATACTGTGAGATCCTGATGAGAGTATGGTGTGAAAAGGTGTGAAATGGATTAGAAAGACATTGCCTCAAAGATATAGACCGGAGGAGATGAAAAGAAATGTTCTGAAATCTTGAATTATTGAGCTACAAGAAGCAGGTATAATCCTTTTGCGAGAAATACTGAATTATGAAGTAGCACTGAGAATTCACATTAAAATGCACAGTAAGTATCAAAAGTGATCTGTAAATACACATTTGGAAGTCTTTTACCTAAAAATTTTAAGCCAAGGAAATGTTAACAAACTGGCCGAGGCAGGGAGCGAGCAGGGAGTGCTGAGAGAAACAAGCAATAAATATTTTATAGAAAGTACCAAAAAGTACCTGCAAAGAGGATAGTAGTATATTTCAAAAGGAACAGAGAACCAAGCCAGTTTTGGTGGCACACACCCTTAATCCTAGCACTCTAGGCGACTGAGAAGGATCACAGATTTGAGCCAGCCTGGAAAATTTAGAGACACCTTGTCTCAAAATTTAAAAAAAACAAAAATTTTTTTCTTAAAGGGCCAGGGATATACTCAGTGTGAAGTGCCTGGATTGAATTCCTAGTACCACCAACGCCATCCCTGGAAAAAAAATAAAAAGGAAGGAAGACCAAGAAAAGAAGTCAGATAATAGAAAAGAATGTATTAGTAGCAGCAAGAGCTTTTTCAGAAAAGAAAAGATGGGGTGATATGCTACGGAGGTCAAGGAGGACAAGACCAGCAAAACATCGTATTTGACCATTAGGGAGGGCGGGTAGAGAGACAGACACAGACATAAAGATACATCATAGTCGAGCATGATAGCAGTTTGTAGCCTGTAATCCCAGCACTCGGGAGGCTGAAGCAGGAGGATCATTGTGAGTTTGAGACCAGCCTGGGCTACAAAGTGAACTCAAGGCCAGCCCAAACTCCATAGTAGGACCCTGTCTCAAAAAGACAAACAAACAAAAAAAAAGATACCTCATTTATTGAATTTCCCGGGCATTGTGGTGTTATAGATTTATTTCTTTTATTTCTCTAGGTAAAATTATGTCCTCATGTTTTAGATGAGGAAACTAACATAGAACTGTAGTTGTCCAGTTTCAGGATTCAAACCCAAGTCATGTATCTTTTTATCATAGCAGAGATCATCTGTTTAAAAAAAAAAAATAAGCAATGGATTCCAGTTCATGCTGTTACCAATCGAATATTGTCAGAGAAAAGACAATCCTTTAGCCTCAGCTGCAAGGTCTAAGGAATTTGGAAATCTGTTTTTCACAGATTTTTGGTTAAACAGACTCTGCATATGTCGAATTGTATAATTAGAAAAATGCAACCTGGAGGCTTTAAAGATGTTCCTTAGCTACAATCAAACCTGGTTGTAGGATCTTAGAGCTCTGGCTCAAGACAGGTGTTGTTTCTACTCTTGCATACGTCCCCTTTCCAGAAATAACAGGTTGTACTTGTGGATTTCTCACTGGACAACCACCTCCCAGGGCTTTTCTCCAGCAAATTTCTGTTATATCATAGAAAATATAAATGCACAAATTTAACACAAACCCATACTTATTATTGAGGACAAATTGTTATGGGGGGGTGGGATCCTTTTGTGTAGTAAAGAATTCTTGTAAACACTTGCATGCATAATAAATCCTGAGAAAAATCCCTATTTTACTTTCCTCAGTATCTGGAGTATGCTTGTATAACCTGCCCATTCCTTTCATTTTGTTATCTTGCCTACTCTCATCCATTTA
Source organism: Dolichotis patagonum (assembly GCA_004027295.1). Classification (NCBI taxonomy): domain Eukaryota; kingdom Metazoa; phylum Chordata; class Mammalia; order Rodentia; family Caviidae; genus Dolichotis; species Dolichotis patagonum. The sequence goes on along the minus strand of PVJX010003213.1, from coordinate 20,451 downwards.
TTAAGTAATTAAGAATGAAAGGACACTTGGATCTGTGACTTACCGGTGTTCCTGTGTCTTTGTTGCAGACCTTCGATGAATGTGTAGCCGAGGGTGGCTCAGACTGCGCTCCGGAGAAGCTCTGGCTGCAAATCCCATTCTTCTGTGGCCATAGCTCGGAATGCTGGTAGGGAGATAATTTCAGTTTAAACTGATCATTTTCCATATTATTTATGTACTGTGCATCTCATAAGTATGAATATGTTAACCCAAAACTACCTCGAGGAAGACCAGTGAAAGACTAGACTAAAAATAACAAGTAATTAATACCTAGTTTTCTGTTTATTTTTCCATGCATTTAAAAGATTAGTCATATGTTATCCTCACAGAGATTTTTAGTTGTTGTTCTTTGAAAAAAAATTTGTTTTTGGTGTTGTGTTTTTATTTCAGAAGAAGTCTTAATTAGAGACCAAAGGTCATTTGATAAACCTTGTTTTGTCCTAAGAGTACTGTCTTAGCCATTCAAGTTAGTTTAATAAGAGGGCTTGGGGGCTGGGGATTTAGCTTAGTGGCTTAAGCGTCTACCTGGCAAGCGTGAGGTTGTGAGTTCGATCCCCAGTACCAAGAAGAAGGCTTGGTTAGGGCCAGGTATTTAGCTTAGCGACATAAGCATCTGTCTGGCAAGTGTGAGTTAAAAAAAAAAAAAGAGAAGAGGCTTGGTGAGTAAATTATTTCCCTGACTTTACCGTTAAACTGTTTGTTTTTTTTTTAAAGAGGAGCCAAAGTTGTAGTTGTAGTTTAGTCTGCTAATAAGCATGAGGTGGAAAATAAAGATATTTTAATAAAGAATTTATTTCCTAAGAATGTATGGAGTATTTAATAATTATGCATTTTTATTTTGTTCAATCATTTAGTAGGAAAGATAGAAAAAACAGAAACACATTCAAAGTATATTCCTTAGAATCATAATGAGAACTGCCAGGAATTTCTTCATTATTTGAGATACATTATTAGATAACTGAATATGTATAAAGTCCTGTATAGCCAATTATTTCAGAGTGTTGTGATAGCACAGGAAGAATTAGAAGCATAAGAAAACTGTCTTCTCAGGTTTTAACCATTTTCTTAGAATAGGGGTAAGCAGATAGCACCATGCAGACCACACTGGGTGCCTCCCCTTTTTCCTTCTTGATAAATAAAGCTTTACTAGCACGCAGCCATATCTATCTGTGTACTTCTTGTCTGTAGCCACCATCATGCTGCAGCAGAGTTGTTCATTATAATCTGCGCCATACAGTCACCTGAAAAGCCTGAAATACTTCTTCCTGGCCCTTCACAGAAAAAGTTTGCCAAGCTCTGCCTTCAAACAGAGTTCTTCTGCTCTACTGGGAATTTTCAAGACTTAATTTCTTTCATTTGTGTGATAGAGTACGGAGGTGGACTGTAGAAATCTACTCATTTATTTCCTCCCTCTACATTTTTTTTAATAGCTGAGAAAACAAAGCTAGAAAAGCAAAGTTGCAAGTTAAAGATATTTGAAGGCAGACCTGAAATTTAAAGGCTGTTAGCGCTACAAAGAACCCCAAAATATGTGTTTAGAGCAAACTTATTTACTGACAGTATGGATAAAATAAGTCATTAATAGAGCCATTATTTATTTTTTTGTTCTCAGAAACTTTAGGAAACACTAAGCCCATCAAAAACACTAAATTCACAAGATAAGCACTGAACACAAATGCTAAGATCTTACTGAAGAGCTCTTAGGCCTGACATGGTGGTGCACTTGGGACACTAATGAAGGATTCGGGGTTCAGTGCTGGCCTGGGCTTCACATTGACACTCTGTCTCGGGGTGGGGGGTTCTTAAAATGAAAAAACAAGTATAAGACAACTAAATTCACTCACATTAAATCATACTTGTTACATATGTGCATTTTGTAAAATGTCCTTAAAGTAAACTTTGATTATCTTGAGTCCTCTAGTAAAATCTGAATTAGCACTAGATATGAAAGCAAAGCAAATTAAAAACAGTTGTGCCTCCCAAAGGCTGCTATTAGAAGGGCATTGGAGCTGTGGATGTACTTATGTTTATCTATTTTCCCCATAGTATATAGTATCAGAGACATCAGAAATATTTTGCAGATTTCACACCCAAATTTTTTATTCTTTTGCTTTGGTTTCAGGAATGTGGGAAGCAGGTGGGCTATGGATCAAGCCAAGTATAATCTAATTAATGAGTACTTTCTGGTGGGAGTTACTGAAGAGCTTGAAGATTTTATCATGTTACTGGAGGCAGCTTTGCCGCGGTTTTTCAGGGGTGCTACAGAGCTCTATCGTACAGGTATAAGGAATTTCTTTTTAAAACTGACCCTAGCTTCTTGTTTACAACTTGAAAAATGTGTGCAATTTGAAGTCTCTTTAATAAAACACAACAAATAGCTCTAGAAAGGGAGGCATATTTGTGTTTTATTGAGCATTTTCAATAAAAGTGCCTGGCACAGAGATAGTGTTTGTGAGGTATTTTTTTACACGAATAAATGTGCATTAGGTGAGAATTAGGAATAGTGGAACAATGCAGGCTACAGAACCAGCCTTGGAAATGTACCATATTCAGTAATGCTAGATTTCAAACTACATATTAAACCCTTAGACCTGCCTCCCACCATTTTAAAGTAGGGTTGGGACGAGGAGCTGAACCACACTAATACAAGCATCGTGTGCAGTGCTGCTGTAGCATGTCTGCCTTAGCAGCCTCGACCTGTGACAACAGCTGAAAGTGACCATCCTGGTCCAATTTCACTTTGACTTTTTTCCTTTTTTCTTTCTTTATTCTTTTTTTTTATTCTTTTGGCTCTTGTTTGATCAGCTGCAATCTTAGGAACTGTTAGAATATTCATATGCCCTACCTTCTATATAATTATAGCAAATACAGATTATGGGAAATTAGAATTAAGTTTGGTAATAGTGTATTTTAAAAATAAGCTAGTCTTAGCACCAAGCACAGGAGAATGTAGTGTTTGAGGTGACAGTGGCGATCTTTATATTTTCAATTTGACATTTCGTTGTCTTTTAACACGTTAAGGATTTATATTCTGAAGGAATAGTTCACAGTTCTGCTATAGTGTTCCATATTTGACTGAATTATATTAATATAATTATTTTACCCATCCTTCAAGTTAAACCATCTTTTTAAATAAAGAGGCATCGATCTTTCATGAGTTATCTAAGAAATTTTTACCTTTCCTTTTTTTCCTTTGTAAGTAGGAAAGAAATCTCATCTTAGGAAAACCACAGAGAAGAAACTCCCCACTAAACAAACCATTGCAAAACTGCAGCAGTCTGACATTTGGAAAATGGAGAATGAGTTCTATGAATTTGCACTAGAGCAGTTCCAGTTCATCAGAGCCCATGCTGTTCGAGAAAAAGATGGAGACCTCTACATCCTTACACAAAACTTTTTCTATGAAAAGATTTACCCTAAATCGAACTGAGTGCAAGGTGTGACAATTAGATTCTGGAACTAGAACTGTGACCCCTGTCTTCACCTTCGTTCTCAGCCTCACGTCGTGGATTGCTGATACGCGTTTAAGACAGTTTATATTGGGCTAATTAGAAAACAGTAACATCAAGGAAGTAAATACTGGCTGGCATGTCAGTGTGCTAAGTTTAAGTTTCAGGTGTTTTTCTTTTTTCTGTTTAAATTTCGGTGAGCGTTACAACCTCCTGTGTGGAAGGGATTAAAAAAAAAAATCAACCCTTCCATCCCTTAAAATAAACACGTGGCAGGTCTAATCAAAAGACTAAATACAATTTCAGAGGAAGATTCTGATATTTTTATTTTTGACAGAGCATTTTTTTTCTTTTTCAACTAACCATGACTGAAGATAAATCCATTTGCCACTTCCACCTTCTCCAGAGGTTTGGGTTATACACCTCTTCTAAATAGTGTTAATAACTGTTGGGCAGTTTGTGCTTTGTTTCTGTGAATCATGTCTGATGAAATTTATTAGAATGTTTGATCATGTTTGTTAAGAAATATTTTTGCTATAGTTGGATTTGCCCGTATTAATGTAGGTGGGTTTTGGTTATGTTTTTTTTTGGATGATCATCATTAGTGTTAAATTCCAGTTTAAACCATGAATACTGTAAAAAGGTAATGAATCAAATCAGTATTTCTTATTCCTGTTTTCCCAGTATCTAATATTGGGAAGATGGCTCTAAGAATGTTGGCATAAGTTTCAGTTAAGACTTCCACACATTAATGTCAAAAAAGTAAGTTTAGTATTTGTTTCTCCATGGGTTATTTGTAAAGCTGTAAACTGAGATATCAGTGACTCTATATTACGACTCCATTAGTGAGCTGTGGTATGGGTAGGATTTTCCTACTTCTTCTGTACTTTTACCTGTAGACTATTTTTACTAAGGTGCTTTATAATGTGTTTTAAAGCATTGCATTTACAAAAAAAAAAAGGAAAAATGCTGTAAATACTGCATATTTTATGTATTTGGACCAAAAGGTTACAAGTAATTAGACAAAAGTGGTTTTGCACCAGTTTTATTATGTCAAGTAAAATCATCTGACCTGTTCTCTTGTAGTTCTCATTTAACTTTACTGTTAAGAAATCACTAAAATGAAGTTCAATAATCTTTCAATTTTAATAGAATACATTATTCATAATTGGAGGCAGTAGCTGTCATGGAAAGAGTACTAGACAAGTCTAAACATTTTAATTTCTGCTCCTGGCCCTGCAGTTTCCAGCTGTGTGTGATCTTGGCAAGACACTTGACCTCTCTTTGCCTCAATTTCCTCATCTTGAAATGAGGATAATAATACCTGCTGTACCTACCTCACAGGGCTGTTGTGAGGCCTGAATGAGATGGCATGTGAAAGCACTTTGAAAACTGTAACGTGGAATATAAATGTAAGGTATTATTATAGAAACATCTTTGACATATAGTTTCATATCATTCATTTTTTAACAAAGAAAAGGAAAAGTCCACTTTTAAGCTTTGTGAAAAAAAGTTTAACTTGATATAAATTTGTGTTTGATAAATATCTTGAGTGTTCTATCTTCCATGTTTCAACAGCTATTGAAATATGAAACACCTGCAAACCCTTAAAAGATTCATGTGCAGCTGCTTGAGTTCAGGAGGTTTTTCTGTTGGAAATAAACTTTCGTTAGCTGAGCACAGGCAGGGAAACCTTGCTCTTCAAATTTTAAAGATTTTTCTTTGGTTGGTTTACTTTACCCTTCTGAAATGGTAGCTGTTTTCTACCTGTAGTTTTTAAAGTATGCTTTTCAGAGTTTAATTTTCTTGTGCATTCTTTACTGTTCTTCCTCCTCTAAAGAATTTTAGAAATTTTTCTAAAAAGATAATCTTTAATATGCTTAGTGTAAGTAAATATTTATGAATATAAGCTTCATCAAACTAAGCATTTTAGTATATGTGCTGCTGAAGAGAGCACAAACTAAGCATTTAGGCAGATTGCCTTAAAGGTTCTTGTGTGGGAGGGGAGGAAGGGGAACATTGTATATCAGAAACTGAAAACTAAAAAGCTAAAGGGATAACAGAAACTTTTTATAACATTTTCTCCCCAATAATATGAAGATATTAAGAGAACATAGCCAGGCATACTTTTCTTATTTGGTTTTCTTTTAGATAGCTAGAGTACACTATATCAAGGGTCAATAAAGTTTTGCACTACAGGACCAGAGAATAAATGTTTTAGATCTCTGTTACAACCATGCTGCTGTCATTGTTAAAAAACAAAACAAAAAACAGCCACAGACACTATAGAAACAAATGAGCATGGTTATGTTCCAGTGACACCTTATTTACAAAAACAGGTGACATGCCAGACATGGTCCGTGAGCTAGCAGGCTCTGCAGCTACTTTCTGATTTATGGAGAAATCATTTTTGTATCCCCACTCTAGTGGCCTGAAAGAGTTTATAGACATACAAAAGTTCCTAACTTAAATCCAAAGAATAGCTTTCTGATTCGTGCAGTCTCTCCCACAGATTCATAATCTTTTATGTATGTTGCTTGCACATGGACATGTTTTCTTTCCTAGTTTTAACGTTTCAGAATTGGGATGTTTATCTTATCCTCAGAGTGAATTAAGAGTATCCTTTCTGAAGACTGAAAATGAGGTAGACCTAATTTTGTCTAGTACAGTATAGTCCTAGGAGTGTGAGTCCTTACAAGAACATAATTTTATCATCAAATAAACAGAAACACTGAGACAATGTGTATTTTTTTTAAAGTGGCAAATGTGGTTTTCTTTTTTTAATCTTTGCATTTTTTTCAGTATTTTGCCCATAGGGAGATTTAGATAATGTTAAGTGGGTACATACATACACACACACACACACACACACACAGAGGCATCCATTATCTATGTTTATTTCCTAAAAGAGGAAAAAAATAGCTTTTTGTTTAATTTGTATCAACTCCTGTTTTTTGATTACTGTGAAATGGCAACTGTTGATAAATATTGTGACTGTTTTAAAATGTAATGGGGATATATTTTTATTTTACCCAGCTTTAACCTGTAAATTATCACTTAAATATATCTCATAGCAACACATGAACTATTGCATGGAAATTACTTTTCTATCAACCATTTGCATTTGTGCAATTTCTAATATATTGAGTGCATCTGACTTCTTGATCACTGGATTTAAACTATTGAAAATCAGAGAACTTAAATTTACTGAGTTTTAAATTTCCAATTTTATTTTCTAAAAAATCAGTTAATGCTTATAATTTGAAATCTATTGTTTTTTTCTCTTCTTATTTCCCATTGAAAATTCCTAAAATTGTTAGTGTCCTTATTGATTTACTAAACAGTATATTTGATACTGCAGGTGATTTGCTCATTGTGTTTACATAGTTAAAAAGAAACGTTTGTAGGCGGTGATTGTTTCTTAATTAAATAAAAATTCTAAAAGCACTAGAAAAATCTGAAAGCCGATTCCCAAATGCATACCTGGTATTTTAGTACTTTAAATTCTCCACATAGAAAACATCTGTATAAATCTAGCTGGATTGTCCTATTAATTGATCATTGTCAAACACACCTGTGGTCTTAGAATCCTTTATTATGGAGAAGTACTTAATAATTCTAATTTTTTATGAAGTGGGTCTTTAAGAGGCCTAAGTGTTTCTATCCTATAATGTGAAATTTACTTCTTAAATTAGCACCATCTACTTTCTGAGGAAAGGCGTAGTTATTGTTAAGTTTTTCATCTGTGTACCTGATGCAAAGTTGCTGTGTGATGCCAACTAAACTCCTCAAGCAGCTTTTTGAGGGGAAAAGCAGTCCTGGTTCAAATGTACTGCCAGTGCAGCTTCTCTGGAGTGGAGCTTGCTTTTTCATTTCCTCGAGTGGGAATTTTAGAATTGAAATGTACGATCATTTAGTCAGATCTTAAGTTCATGCAGCTTTTGACCTTTGCAGCACTGTTTATAAAATGGCCCCCGATGATAATGATCTCTTTAAAACTCATCAGTGGCAGGTCTCTTCCTGAGGTGCACTGGTGCAGTCTGATTTTTTTAGACAGCTTTTGTAGATTTTGGTTGAGAGTCAGTTATATGAGCATCTCTAAAGCAGTATTGAATGTAACTTAAACATGGATTGTCTGTTTTACAGACTTTCTTAAATAGACTGCTAAACAGTGCCTTTTCCCCCTCACAACCCTGTTGGAAGATGCTCATGACCGTCTTTTTCTCCTGTCCTCCCTGCCCTCAGTTGCTGTATATAAGACTGTTTGCAGTTTGAAACCATCTTGTCTCACCTCTGGGAGAGATGATCACTCCTTTTCCTTAACATTCTGCCAGCTTTCTTGTTGAAGTGTTTCAGTGGACAACCTGATAAAAAAGCTATAAAATAAACACACAGTGGGAAGGGAAAAAGTGGCTTGGTGTCCTGTCTTAATATTTTCTTCTGTAATATTTTCTTCTTGATGCTAATAGGCCTTTTCCAAGTTGCCTTATTCTTCAGCATCATCACCTAAGCTCAGATATTGACACCAGGAAAGCAGGTGTCGTCATTGGCCTGTAATGATTTTGTGGCTTGTGACACTGTCTGAACTGACATGCTTCTGCTCTTGCTCATATTTAGTCATTGGTATTGAAATTTGAGATACAAAATGTCTAAGTTATGCTTGGGTGGTACACTTAACCAGAAGAAAAAGAAGAGCATATGGAAAGGGCTGTTGGAAACTTCAAAGTAAGGAAATTTTATCTGATAAACCTTTATTGTAGAGTGTAGACATGTCCATAATGTTTGCTCAAAAAAACGTTACCTCCAGTGATTGTTTTTTGCCCTTTAAAGGAGAAGAATCTCAATTCTCAGCCGCTGGCTTGGGTTCTGCATAATGGTTGGTTGCGCATGGTTTTTGTTTGTTTTGTTTTGTTTTGTTTTGTTTTGTTTTGTTTTGTTTTGTTTTAGTTCTATATTAGATTGAATAAAATACTGTGTCGGGGATGAAATTTCTTTTTTTTAGGGATGAAATTTCTAAACAGAATTTGATCTGTACCCACAAAGACAACAGAGAGCGTGGAGTTGAGAGTCAAATGGGCCTGCATTTAGCAGTGTGACTTTAGTAGATGGAAATGATGGGACTTTTATAAAGGCTGGATATGATAGATGTGAAGTCCTGGCTCATGCTAATAACCCACAGCTGTCATAAAACAGTTTGGAATGTTGCTAGGAAGCTGACCTCTCTTCTCACACCACAGATCTTAATTTTGTCACTTCATAACAAGATATTTTGATACATACTAATGAAGGCAGCTGAATTTTTTTTTTAACTAGTAAGACCTATTAATGCCTCTCACTTACAAACCTGTAGCATAGATATTCCTGGCTCTGAAGCTGTCCTCACCGTGTGCAAATCTCCCATGAGAAAAGGGGATAAAGACGGGACTTGCTTATTCCAAAAGTGGCTCTTTCATACTTTACTGCCAAGTAATACCCATGTAAAACTCAGAATACTAGGAGTAAAGTGATTTGCCCTCTTTCAAGAGAAAGAGAACTCTTACTCCCTGTCACTTGCTTTAGAGCTATACAGTAATTGGTGTTGGAATTCCAGGTTTGGGGACTATCTGAAAAACAAGGATGCAAAAATTGTTGTTTAAACCTGCGTGTTTTCATGGTACTAGTAATATTACTGACTGTCCTTTAAAGCAGGAGTTTTATTTGGTGAATTTTTTTCCAGTAGGAACAAGTGCAAAAATGCAAACCTTGAATCACTGTTAACCTCTTACCTTTCTCAAACAGGATCTCCCCAATTGCTTACTGAACTTTGTTGTCTTTACATAGTTTCAACTTTGTTGCCACAGAGCACAGCAAAGGCACCTTGCAACAAAACAAAAATTAGAAAACAGCATAAATACCTAAAGATTCCTTCTTTCCTATTTCAGGAATAACCAGTGGAGCAAACAAGCAAAGATTTTACTAAAATCACTGTTCTCTTTAAGGTTTACTATTTCCTCTAGTAGCACGGACTGAACCAATCAGACAGTTGTAAAATATTTCAAGGACCTATTTAGTGTACAGTGAACTATCAGTGAGCTCCCTGAAAGCTACACATTTCTTCTCCCACTCTTTAGCTCTGTGTTTATTCAAAGCCAGACTGACCAACTTATTGAGGTATTCTTTTCTAACATACTTCTTTGTTGTTTTGTGGTGCTGAAGATCAAACCCAGGGCCTCATGCATGCTAGGCTAGTGCTCTACCACAAGCTACATTCCAGCTCTTATCCTTGCTTTTTCCCTTGTATTTTAGTTACTTTCTTGCTGCTGGGACAAAACACCCAACACTCGCAAGTTAAACAAGTGAAAGGGTTTGGTTTGGTTTGGTTGGTTTGGGTTTTGTGTTGTTTTTTTTGAGTCAGGGTCTGGCTGTGTCATTTAGGCTGGCCTTGAACTCACTGTGTAGCCTGGACTGCCTTGAACTCACAGTGATCTTCCTGCCTCAGCCTCCTCAGTGCTGGGGAGAAGGTTTACTTTAGCTCACAGTTTATAGTTGGCAGTTCCAAGCAGGGCAGCGTGACAGAGGAGAAACAGTTCATGGCCTAGGAGATAAGAAGCAGCAATTAGCGGAGGCCCAGGAATACATAATACTCTTACAGGCCATGTCCACAGTGACCCACCTCTTCCCACCAGCCTTTACCTTCCAACATGCCTAGTTATAAAACCATCACTGGAGTAATACAGTGTCACACTCCCATGATCCAGTCGCCCCCCACAAAAGCCACACGCATGAACACATAAGGCTTTGAGGGGATCTGTAGATATAAACTAACATTTTAAAAACTAAGTTTCTATTTCATCTTAAATATTCCTGTAGCAAGTAGTACTTGTCTCTTTATAGCCCTTTACCATGTGTGTATTCTGGATATTCTAATAGCTGGGCAACTGGAAGTTACTTTCAAAAGATGCAATTAGAAGGTATGGAGACATCTACAATTGGCTGTAAAAGACAGGCGGTTTGTACAATAGAACACAACCTCTGAAGCGCCAGAATTTAATGTCATATCTTAAGCAAATTAACTCCCCTAAGGCTGCTTGCCTAGTCTGCAAAATAGGACCAATAAATAATATCAACAGGTAATTTGATATCAACAGTTCATATCTTAATTTCCTTGTTTCTGGGGCAAAGTTCCCAACACACAACTTTCATGAAGAGAGAAGTATTTTGGCTCATGCTTTAAAAGTTTCAGGCCTAGCGTGATTCATATGGTCCAGACAGAAGCAGTATGATGAGATGGTGTGGAGAAGGAAGGCTGCTTACCTAATGGCAGCCAAGGAGCAGAGCGAGAAGGGAGGAGCTGCGGGGGGAGAGAGACCTTTGTAGGCTACCTCAGTGACCCGTCTCCTCCAGCCACACAAGCCAGCTGCACAAGCCATAAACCACTCACTGTCTAAACATGTGAGGCATTGGGGACCATTTTCAGATCTAAGCCATAACAGCGAGAGAATGAAGTGGGCTAATAATCTAGTATGTGCAAACTTAGTTCCTATCACAGCACTAAGGGAGTATTAACATCATCTTCCATGATAATTATGAAAAACATTCAGACAGCAGAAATCTGAAAGACAAGGGAAGAATGACCTCTGTTGTGATAAGTGAAAGAAAGAACACATCATATGAAAAATCTCTTAGGGGCTGGAAGCTCAGTGGGAGAGCAGGAGCTTTAGTGCACAAGGCCCTGTTTTCCATCCGTAGCACAGCAAATTTCATTTTTTGCCTGGACCTTTAATGCACTTCATCTGACTTTTAATGTGGAAATAGCAGATATACCAACCTGTCCCTGCTGATGAAGTTTTAGGCTTCACTCTAAAAGTCACTCCATGTTCACCTATGTAATAGGCTTGAAGTATAAATGAAGTTATATACTTAGTTCTTAGAAATTCAGTATAAATTGGTTGTTTAGAATCCATGTAGAACCAGTAGTACACATGTGGGCCTCATGTGTAGTCATGCAAATACACTCACCCTAACTCCATAGAACAGGGCAACCTAAGGACTCTGTCCTTCCTAGCACTTAATGTGTTTTTGCCAATTTCCCAAAGAAGAGATTTTCTTCTTGAGTCCCAGACTATTTTGAATTTTAACAGGTGGGTAATAGGAGTTGTAAGCAAAGGTTGAAGTGGTCATGTTTGAATTTTTCAGATATAATTGCAGCAGCACAACAATGGGCCTTGGACCTGAAAGCAAGGAATACAAAACCCTCTGAGGAGGTGATGGCAGCTATGGGGAGAAATAAGACTGGGGGGAAGCAGATGAATTTGAAGGCCAGAATCCCTAACTTAGTGACAGGTGAGATATGACCAGTATGTGGCCGATGCAGGCACTGATTTGAGTTGTAATGGTGTGTAAAAATTTTGGCTATCCCTTGCCTTTGTCTTAATTGTTACTACAAAGGTTGTTTTCTAAGTCACACTTTACGAAGCAGACTAATGTTTGCCCAAAGAACCTAAATCACAAAGACAAGTCTTTCTTTGCCTCTTTATTCAATGTTTAATTCTCTTGCTTACTCAGATTTTGTCAGATTTCTGTCCCCTGCCCCAAAACAGCACCACTCCCCTGTGGTTTGATGATGAAAACTCCTAATAAAATACCCCACTCTGCTTCAGCCTCCCTCTTGTTGCTGTGATGTCTCTAAAGCTGCAGCTTTAAAACTGAAGTCATGCCTGTCAGTGCTTCACGTTATTAGTGCTAAGTGTGATTGCAGGGAAAGCAAGAAAACATAGTTAGGTCACTGTACATTGTAGGGTTTTGATGAAGGGTTTGGGCAAAGTAGATTACAGGAGCAGTCAGCTTGTCTATCAGTGATACCGGTGAAGGAACAGGATAAGCTGTGAGTTCAGTAATTGACCCCTATCCAGTTTTGTTGCTAAATACCCACCCCCAACCCAGTCAGCATAAGTATTTTGAAGTGTAAAAATGTTAAGAAATTTCTCCCCTTGAGCAGCAGATCTAGGAGATGAACCTGGGATTCTTAAGTCAGTTGACTTCTCCATTTGCCTTCCTCTTTGTTTTTTCTTTCTAATTTACATCACTCAATCTCTCTTCGAATGTTAGCATCACAAAAACTGTCAGCTAAACTCCTAATCTGTGAATTTCCAAAGTATATACTGTCTTAAATTACCAAGTTAATGAATGTTAAAATATGGCTAAGAGTAGACCTATAGTCCCTAAGTGACCGGGCTTGTGAACTTTGGTTTGCTTTCACAAATATGAATCTTGGGTATCTCGTTTAACATCCCAAGATTTGATTCAAGTGTTTGTGGCAATAACATTTCATTAGTATCCTTTGAATTGATGCTTGGTGTCCCCTTGATAATGCAGCCAGGTTAAGCCATTTAAAAAAAAATAGCGAGTTTTCAGAGTCTTAGGTATTTGACAGTATGCCATGTTTTTAAGCATCTTTTCTGTGAACTGACCTCACCAGTAATCCCATTTTAAGTGGGAAGAGCCCTTCTGAAAATGACTGACCAGGAATAAATGATATTTTATTCAAATGACAGTAACCAAAGACTTATTTTTTTCCCCTTTAAAGGTAATTTAAAATTCCCCAGAGGATTAGTAAATTAGGTCTCTTGGCATAGCGTGGTAATCTGATCAGACTGTGGTGCCCATAAATAGCGGAAAAGCAGGATGTTGATTCATTCATGCGCCTGTTTAAAGGGAGCAGCAGAAGTAAACTTTCTCTCTCTGACTTTGTTTCTGTCTTTGTTTCATATGGGGGCTCCTTAAATACACCTTAGACAAGAACAGTGTTTTAAAAGTTGGCCAGTTATATTTTGTACCCCTATTTCTACCATAGTAATGGCTCCCTACTTGATCATTTAAACAGTGATCCAAATCCAGATGGAATTAGACGTTACAGTCAGACCATCTGTAACGTTTGATATGGATCTTCTGAGTGGACAAGATGAGATTAGATTGGTCTCACTGGGAGCCAGCACTATTCATTTTGTAAGAAAGTTATTCTAGAGACCTGAGGACTGCCAAGAGCAACGTGGAAACAGAGCCCAGCTTTCTCTTATCAAGATCCACAGTTGGTTCCACATTAAGCACTCTGGTAAGGGATTTGAATAGTGAATAAGATCAAAAGCCAAGAGGGCAGTCCCTGCCACCCACCACTGCAATATGAATTTTGTGTGTTACAACTTTATTACCATTTTTTGTTTCAGTGTATGACAAAGACTAAAATATTTGGCATGTAGTCAGTGGCTATTTTTAGTTATTGATCTGTTCTTTTCCTGTTTATTGAGCTCCCTAATATGTGCTAGAAACTGCATAACAGACTCTACACTATGAGCTCTAACCTTTACAGTAATCCTCATATTTAACAGTTTCCAATTGATTAGAACATTATAGGGCACCTTTATATTCATCCTCTCATTGGATTCTGACATGCAAAGTAGATACCATTATCTTCATTTTACCACTGAAATTGGCATACCTAGTAAGGGAAGATGACGCCACATCCAGCAAACCCTGGTGCCTCGCCTGCTATCTGCTTTTCTCTAAAAGTGAACAAGCGCTCTAACATACACCGAATAGTAATAGCGGGGCTTAGGCCATAGTCCAATAGATTCAGCATGATGTTGGGATTGCCAGCACCCCTGAGCTTCTACATAGGCTCCATTACTGTGTGTTAAGCCCCTCCCCATGGTTCTGACCCAGACTGAAGTTCAAGAACCACTGAACCAAAACAGCAATTATAGATGAGGTTATTGAAGCTGTAGCTAAGATGAACCTACCTGGTTAGGTGATCTCTCTGCCATCTCTCATGCCAGAAACAGTAAGCTAGAAATTTTGTTTTGTTTTTCAGTATTGAGGATTAAATCCTTAGCCCCTGTGTTGCATCCCTCGTCCTTTATTTTTTATGTTGGACCTATATCTGGTTCCAGTATCATCTGTTTTCCACACTGCACTTCCTTATAAACTGTAATCCACCTTTCCTATTCCATTCTTGGAAATGCCTTTCATAAATAACTTTTGGGAAGAGGAATGAAGTCAGGAAGGAAAAGGTCTCCACACGAGCTTGGGGTAAGATACATTCTGCCCTTTGTAATGAGCTGCTACTGTCCATGTGAGATGACCTCAAGAATGGGTCCTCAAAATGGCTACGAGAGTTCCCAGGAAAAGCCAGGAAGTCCAGGAACACAGTGGAGGGTCCGAAATGGCTACCCAGAGTAACACATTATATCAGGACTTTTCTGCATCGTGTGTGGGTCTGATGTGCCTTGGTCATGTCATTGTGATGGATTTACTGGCAGTATTTGTGGATCTATGCTATGGAATGACTACTGTGGGATACCTGCAGCTGTGTAACTTAAACAGAAGGACCTGTCTGTCTCTCATGAATTTCGTCTGTGGTGTCTTCCATGGAAGATCCCCAGTGGAGGTTTAGACCATGGCACAGGGGACCCCCAGGGAGCTCACCATGACCCCTTCCACATGGTAGTACTGATGGCCTTCCCTCCACATTCACTAAGGGGAGCACAGAGGAGCAGCCTGAGCCTTCAGGAAGGAGGCATCTGCTTAACCCGTTCTTCAGTTGTCTGTGCACTGGGCACTTCCTATGTGCTGGCGCCACACCATGTGCTTTTGTCTTTTTGTTTTTGTTTTTGGTTTTTGAGACAAGGACTCATTATGCAATTGAGGCCTTGAACTCACCATGTTGTCTAGGCTGGTTTTGAACTCAGCGATTCTCCTTCAGCCTCCCAAGTGCTGGGATTACAGATGTGCACCACCATGCCCAGCACTGTACCATGTGCTATGCCTTTGGTGTCTCATTCTACTGACCCTCAGAGGAGGGCATAACTATTAGCTCATTTTACAGATGAAATGGGGTTCACACAGGTCCACATACTTTGTCACTCAGCTAGAAAGTGGTAGATGCAAAATTCAAATCCAGGTCAGACAGCAAATTATCCATTCCTAGCCATTGTGCTACAGGCTCCAGCATCTGTGACACGCAGAGTAGGGGTTGTTGTGAAAGTCTTGCATTCTTGTATGTCTTGTTAAGCTGCTTTCACAGAGTCCCACAGGGCTTGGCAACAAAAGTGGAACCTGGGGCTGTGACAGTAACACATGTGGGCTACAGATGTGGCTACAACTCCAGGCAGCTTCCAACAGAAAGGACTGGGAGTTGGGAGGACCAGAGTTAGGCCATTTCCTTTCTTTGAAATGTCTCTTTCTGGTGTCTAACTTAATGTAACTATTGATAAACGATAGTGTTGTCCTTGCTGTCTAACGAGTAACAGCAGGCCCAGATTCAGTGTTGGGAAATCACTGGATTTGCCTGCTTTCCAATGTGCCTTTGTGTGGTGGAAGCCCTTCTTCTAACGCCTTCTTTCTGTCCATCAGCCAGAGTGTCTTGTGCATTCTCCCAGGTGATTTGGGTCTCTTTGTGTAAACCTTACCTTCCCACAACCACCACCATGGCAGGAATGTGCCAGGGCTGCTCCCGCAAGCTGGGAGGTGTTGAGCAGCTGGGTGCTTCATGCACCACACTCAGCCCAGATCCAAGTGGAGACTCAGCAAAGTGTGCTTGTTGTCCAGTGTTCCAGTACCCCTCTCATATGTCCCCTCTCTCCCCTCAGTGGCTTGCTGCTCACATGTGGTCTCCCTGGACATGCTCAAGGGCCTTTCTGCAAAAGGAGCCAGTGTAATCTTTCCAGGGTAGCAAGGCCGAATAGGATTCAGCAGTGTAAATGAGGCCAGAAGGAAAAGGAATAAAATTCCTGCCTTGGGTAAGTCCAGGCATCCTGGGACAGGAAGGGGTGACATAGTGACTGATGGGTAGAAAGAGGGCCTCCACCCCAGAAATCTATTCCCAACTGCACCTGTTCTGAGCTCTCCATGAATCTGGTTGTGCCTCTAACTGGCTCTTCTCTTCTGCCCCTCCCCCTGACATTCCCTTTGTGTTAGAGATTTCCCAGTACCTCCCTGGCTCACAGATCTTATCTGAGTCACACTGAGCCTCCTATTTAGTCACTTAGGCCTCTGGATTCCCGGTGGCCCAGGCCTCCTGCCAAACGCACTAGTGCTAATAGCAGTACTATTATAATGGCTTTTATACTTAAATTTCTTTTCTTCCAGGAGCCCCAAGGTCTTTAACAAATGCAAGAATTATGCTGCAGGCCAAAACTTAGAAACTGAAGCAAAGTATATGCTATATTCCAATTATACTGCTTCGTGGCCTTGCATAGTTGCTTTGAATGCTGGATCTTTAAAGATTTATAAACTTGGGTGGGTGGATGGGCAGACGAAAGGGCATCTAGGGCCTTCTTACTGCTTGAGGCATCACGGCTCTCACTGTCTTGCTCTGGTTAGGCAGCTCAAAAGCCTTTGAACTGCAGCTGGGTGAGTGTAATAAACAGGTCCCTGAGAAGAGGAGGCCAAATTCAGAATGTTTGCTGCCAGTGTCCCCAGATGGTGTGGGCCTAACAAGTGCTCACTAAGCCCAGCTTCCTGTTGTGTGGCTTAGGACAGCTAGAGATGACTTTCAATGGAGGCCTTGAAGGCTAGAACTAGCTCAAGGAGCAAGAGTGAGGTTGTTGCCACACACCTTTAGCCGTAGCACCTAGGAGGAATTGTGGCCAAGAGAAATACAGACCATGGCCATTCCTGTGTGCCTGGCACTGCTGGGTACAGAGCAGGAGAGAAGCACCAGGGGGCGCCCAGGTGGAGATCTGTCCTCCTTTCAAAGGCCTGGTTGCCATGTTCAGTGGAAGGGAAGACACATCTGTCTTGGAGCCAGCAACCTGGCTTGCGGTTTTGGCTGCCCTTTCCTTTCATGGGGTTCTGGCAGTGACTAGAAGGTTTTGTTTTCTTTCTGTTGGGGAAGAGGGTGGTATCTAAGTATAGGTTGAGCATCCCTAAAATGAAATTCTGAAATGCAAAATGCTCTAAAACTGAAAAAATGTTTGATCGTGGATGTACTGCCACAAGTGGAAAATGCTGCACCTGATCTCATGTGACAGGTCACCGTCAAAATGCAGGCACACTAAAAATATTGGGTAAAATTGCCTTTAGCGTCTCTGAGTTGGATATAAAACATAAATTTTGTATTTAGATTTTGGTCCCATCTCCCAGATACATATATACTCTGAGTGTTTTGGATCAAAAATATTCAACTTGTATTCAAATTTGACCTTCTGTCTCAAAATCATCCTCCATGCTGATGGCAGAACTCTGTTCGGAGACAAAGTTCATGTTGCTCCTTCCCTTGGAAAGTTTCGGTGGCTTCTCACCCATGTGGCAAGGAGTTTCAGCTCCCATACAAAAGCATTCCAAGCCTTCTAGGACATGTCCCTAACTCACTTCTCAGCCTGTTTACCGCTGAGCTCTCCCTGGGCACAGGAGCTCTCAGGCAGGTGTCGGTGTCTTTGCCTGTGTTCTTCTGTCAGTTCTCCATGCGACTCTTGGCTCAGTAGCTTCTCTCCCACACACTTGCTTTGATGCTGAGAGAATTAGTCTTTGTTCAGTAATAGTGACATGGAAAGCACGTGCCTTCAGCATGAGATGGACTGGGTCCTCGATCTCTCACTCACTGCCATGTGACTTTTGGGAAATCACCAATCTGTTTCCTTGTCTTACAAAAAAATCGAATCCTACCTCACCTTAAAATGTTTTACAAGTTGAAAGAGGTCATATGTACAAGATCCCAGGGAGAAGAAAATTAGCAGTGGGCTGATGGCAATGTTAGCATTTCCTAACACTGCTCACTAGGTCTTCTGAACCCTCCTGTTCTTCCCACCAGGGGGCGAGTTCCCAGTGGAGGTTTGTGCTGGCTATCTTCTGTCTACCCCCTCCAATCCCCACCAGTACTAGGGATTGAACCTAGGGTCTTTG
Source organism: Dolichotis patagonum (assembly GCA_004027295.1). Taxonomy (NCBI): domain Eukaryota; kingdom Metazoa; phylum Chordata; class Mammalia; order Rodentia; family Caviidae; genus Dolichotis; species Dolichotis patagonum. The sequence goes on along the minus strand of PVJX010003213.1, from coordinate 2,086 downwards.
CACAGGCTACAGCTGCAACCTTTTCTATTCTTTACTTTGAGACAGGGTCTTACCAAGTCACTAAATTGCTTTGGCTGGGCTGGGATTTGCAGTCTTCCTGCCTCAGCCTTCTAGCAGGCTGGGATTATAGGAGAACACTACCTTGCCCAGTTTGAGCTGACCATCTTAATGTGTTTCCTATCCTACTCCAACACTCTGTCATAGTTACTGTGGGCATTCCTTCAACATTTACAACCCTATAAGCATTTAATTTCACAGTTCCTCGGTTTCTCCATCTGGACAATAGCAATAAAGAATAGAAAAAAAAAAAAAAAGAACATTCTGTGCTTTAAAGAAAAACTCCCAGGACAGAGCCTATTGTTAATTGGAAAATAAATAGTTCTCCATTGAGCAGGATTCCTCTTTAAGGGAAGCCTCCTGCAATGCGGGTCACGGGTTGGGAGACAGTTACACCTCCTTTGAGGATTATAATGATCGCCCCTAACTCCTTTGCAAGAATGTTGGGAAGATAAATGAGACCATACACCTGACAGCTCTTTGAGTGCTTATGAAAAAGATACCCTTCAAATATAGGATACAGGTGTGCTTTGCTTTGACTCGTGAATTTGGGGGATTTTACGAAAATCTGAACCTATAAAACAGACAAATTAAGGGGTGAAAATTAGCATCAGAAACAGCCTGTTGGCTTGAGAAAAAGATTCACAGCAGGATGTCTTTAAATAGCCAGCTCCCCTGGTGCATTTAAAATATGACTCAATTTACAAAGAACTTGATTTACATATACCCAGTTAGGAACATGTCTATGCTGAAGGAGAGGCACTTACGTTTTTTATAATAAAGATCAATAACTGTGGGATTTTTTAAATATAAAATATTTCTTTCTTTTCATCATCTTTAATTCTGTAGTTAACGCTTTCAGTGCTGGGACCCACGAGCATATTTGCAGCAGTGTTCAGGCAGAACAGGTTGATCGGACTGATTAGAATAAATAAATAAACAGACTTGAGATCATGGCTGACCATAATGTGCTTTTCCTAGTTGAGTTAAAGCATTTCTGGTTTGAAAGATTAAAAGTCAACAAAGCATGCATCTCTGATGTCTGAAAGAGCCTTATATAGGAAAAAAGATGACACATAGTAGATAGAAAAGCCACTAGAAATGAGTGAGCTCATTCAGTGTTCAGTTTTTCCCTTTGGGAGTATATCAGCTGTGTGTGCGTATGCGTGTATGCATGTGCGTGCAAGCACACATGCCAGCGTATGTTGGCGAGTTTGTGGAAAGTACCATGGTCCAAATAACCACCCACCTCTCAGAGACAAGCATTTCCTACTCTCCAGAGCCTGTGAATATGCCGCCTTACCTGGCAAGGGCAAATCCAGGTGTAGATGAAATTCAATTTGCTAAACAGCAAAGGAAGATTTTATCCTGCATTATCCAGGTAGACCTGAATAATGTAGTGTAGTTATAGGGTTCCCTAGAAATGGGTGTGTATGATGAAGGATAAGGCAGAAGAATCCCCAGTTCCAGCCCAGCCTGGGAAGCTTAGTAACTAGCTCAGTATGAAGACCTAGGGTTCAATTCCAACTACTGAGAGAGAGAGAGAAAGAGAGAGAAACAAGAAAACTTGGTGTTCTGCAGTGCCGTGGGAAAAAGACTCAGTTGAGCATTCTTTGAAGGGAACCATGAACCAAAGAGCAGCCTCTAGAAACTGGAAAGGAGAAGAAAATATGCTTTCCTAAGGACTTCCAGAACAGGAACATGGTTCAGATGAGACCTTGACTATACCCTAGTGAAACTCTCAAGAACTGTGAGATAGTAAGTTTGCATTTGTATCCGTCATTAATTGTCTAGCACTTGTTAGAGTAACCATAGAAACAAATGCAGGGGTTGGGTGAATGCAGCCGCATTGCACAATTGATGTGGACGACTGCCTGTGTAAAATCCTGTTACGCCGTCATGAACCTGGATACAACCTCCAGTCAGCTGAGGCCACACCCAGGTCTCATGTCCCACAAGCATTTTCTTTCTTCTTTCTTCTTCTTCTTCTTCTTCTTCTTCTTCTTCTTCTTCTTCTTCTTCTTCTTCT